>CM032336.1:18919091-19113827 GCA_019022515.1 Quercus aquifolioides
TTTTTATCATTATTATATATTTATTGGTTGATGATTTGCAAAACATAGACATTAAATAAGAGGTAGAACTATTTGTGAGAGACTGCAAAAGGGGTGCTCTCAAAAAAGAGATTTGGGTACTTTAAGGCACCTCTATTTTTGGGTAAGTGGTGTGGAATCGCCACTTATTTTTTATACAAAAAAATAATTAAAAATATAAATACAAATTACATATTCAAAATACTTCATTGTCATTGATTGAATAAAGAAACGTACAACTTTGGTAAATTAACCTAACAAGGCTTTGGGTCCTAGTTACAATCTACCAAAATTAAAAGACAAAACACTAATCTACCTATCCAAAAATCCTAGGCTCGGGGGCTAGGTTACGGAATGGAAAGGTGTTAGGCACCCATTCCGCCCAGACAAAGTCTGGTCTTCTAGACTCTAATGACCAATATACCATTTTTGTATAATATTGAATGATATGTTGAACACACGTGACAGGCACTTGACAAAAATTAATTTAAATAAATTTGCCTTATGAATGATGTCCTTTTTAAAAAAAGAATATTGAGATCTGTTTTGAAAAAATAAAATAAAATAAGACTTGGTTTGTAAAAAAAAAATCAGATCTGTTTTTATGAAGGGTTAAAAAAAGAAAGAAAGATTTTATCAGGAAAAATCAGATGTGTTTTGTGTAAAATTTAAAAAATAAGATTTGATTTGTAGAAATCAGATCTGTTATTGTAAAAAGAAAAAAAAATTTGTTAAAAAGAATCAGATCTGTTCTTGTAAAATTAAAAAAATGATTGATTTTAGGTTTGTAAAAGAAAAATCAGATCTGTTGTTAGAAACAAATAAAAAAAGGCTTTAGAAAGAAGATCCACATCATGAGACAAATTTATTATGCACACATCACATATAAAAAAAAAAAAAAAAAAAAAAAAATCAGATCTGTATTGAATAAAAATATAGATAAGTTTTGAGTTTAGAAAGAATCAAATCTATATTTAAGGAAAATACAGATCAGTTTTGTGTTTAGAAAGAAAATTAGATCTATATTTGATGAAAATGCAGATCAATTTTTGTGTCTTCATAAAAAAGTTTTGATAGTCATTACAGATTTTGAAGTCAAAGAGAAAGAATTGAAATAAACAATCATCTAAAGCATCTAAGCATGGCAATTATCTATTAAGAACAAGTTATAATAAAAAATGCTAATCATATTCATGCATCAAACACCAAAACATGATAATTAATAAAAAAAAGAAAAGAAAGAAAAATAGAATACCTCTTGCATGAGCGTGCTCTTCTAGTGAAAGAATATTTTAGAAATCAAAGAAGTTTATTCACTTCTTTGAGGTCTAAAATACTTTACTTACAAAAAAGAAGTTCCTAAAGAAAAAGCCTCCAGAACGTCTTTAACGTAAGGGGAGTAGAAAAGTCAGAAAAGAAGAGCCCCCTATTTTTGATTTATTTCCCCTATTTATAGAGGTTGGGATGCTGAATGAGATCAGATACGAATTGGAACGCGTCCTTATCTCTAAAAAGTTGAAAAGATAGGATTTATCTCAATTAAGAAGTCCCCGGGCTGGGCCAAAATTTTGGGCTAGTCAGCACTTGCCATGTGCCGATCAGCACTCCAATAGTGCCAAATGGCCCTCTTGGGTGCCAGGTCCGCGTTTGAGTTTTGATCCAATTTGGACTCATTTTTTGAGGATTCTTTAGCAGGGAATCATACCTAGATGCATTTTTAATCTGTATTCTAAAAATTAATCTATTTTTCTTGATATTCAGGTCTTTAAAGTGATAATTATCTTGTAGATAAATATTTCAAAAAGACTTGATTATCCACAACATCTTTGTTATCTGATTATCCACTTTATTCTAATGCAAGTAGGCTTATTTTTTTATACTAACTAACAACTAATCACAAAATTATTTAATTAATTTTAATTGTCTAACCAATTAGAATTAATTTAAGTTATCATGCATGATCGGTTCCACCCAAACAAAATGCATGCAGATCGTGAAAACTTGATCATGGGATATCTTTCAATCCGATGGCCCAATTTGGAAATCGGGTATACCGTTGCAATCGTTAGAATTTTAAGATCATTTTTATGATATGCAATGAATGAAGTAATGCAACTCTAAATTTTGGGTATATGAATGGTCACTCTAGTCATCTTTTAAGATTAAATTATGGGTGCAAAATTGAGTGTCTACAGAATCTTGAAATCTGGGGCGACTGAGGGGCTTCTCTATCTCAGTCTGAATCTGTGGTGGATTGAGAGGCTTCTCTATCTCAATCCGTACGTGGGGGCGACTAAGGGGCTTCTCTACCTCGATCTGAATGGGTGATATCCAAGAGGCTTCTCTATCTTGGAACCTGGAATGATTGAGAGGCTTCTCTATCTCAATCTTTGAATGGAGGCTACCATGGGGCTTCTCTACCTCAATCTGAATGGAAGGTAACCAAGGGGCTTATCTACCTCAGAACTTGGGGTGATTGAGAGGCTTCTCTATCTCAATCTTGAATTGTGATGACCAAGGGGCTTCTCTACCTCAATCTGAATGGAAGGTAACCAAGGGGCTTCTCTACCTCGGAACTTGGGGCAATTGAGAGGCTTTTCTATCTCAATCTTGAATTGGACTAAGGGCTTCTCTGCCTCGATCTGAATGGAAGGTAACCAAAGGGCTTCTCTACCTCGGAACTTGGGGCGATTAAGAGGCTTCTCTATCTCAATCTTGAATTGTGAGGACCAAGGGGCTTCTTTACCTCGATCTGAATGGAAGGTAACCAAAGGGCTTCTCTACCTTAGAACCTGGGGAGATTGAGAGGCTTCTCTATCTTAATCTTGAATTGTGGGCAACCAAGAGGTTTCTTTACCTCGATCTGAATGGAAGGTAACCAAGGGGCTTCTCTACCTTGGAACTTGGGACGATTGAGAGGCTTCTCTATCTCAATCTTGAATTGTGGCGACCAAGAGGCTTCTCTACATCGATCTGGATGGAAGGTCACCAAGGGGCTTCTCTACCTCGAAACCTAGGACCTTGCTTGCAAAAGATCAAAAATTGGAATTAGACTTTAAATGATGAGTGCTCTGTGAGCTCATTTTTCTTTGTTGGCAAATTTGTTGATTTCATGTTTTGTGGAGAGCTTGATGGTGGGACATTGTCATTTTGTTGTTGTTTGTTCTTATTAGAATTTTGAACATTGTATGATTTGGTTGGAAATCCTTGTGCGATCATGTTGTAATCTTGACTTTAGGGCATTTTTTAAATTGTTGATTTGGCATCATGAAATTTGGACAATGTTGATGACCCATGGAGTTTGGCATTGTATGTAGCTTGTGGCATTGTTGAATGAATTTTGACTTGGATTTTATGGGTATTGGAATCATGAGAAATTGATGTGTGGGCTTGGTTGAACAAAATCAATTTTATGAGTGTAGGATTTTGTTAGGATGTGTAAGGCTTATTTCATGAGCATGGAAATCTTTATGGGTATGGGTTTGGAAAATTTTTGTGGTGGCATGGATTTTTTGTGTTGGTCATAGGATTTTTTTTTTTTTTGCATGGGATTTTTTGGACATGGAATTTTTTGTTGACATGGGAATTTTTTGTTTTGTTTTTTTTGTTTTTTTTTGGTTTTTTTTACATGGGATTTTTTTGTGGGCATCTTGATGATTAGCTAACTTTGTTTTGCAGAACCTCAAAAGTTAAGGTAGTCTCTAGATGTTGAAAGGCATATGAGAGATATTGTCTCTGGACATTAATAACATCATTAATGAAGCCGGCTTCCAAACCTTTTTCCAAGCTCTATTGAATCATGATACCCATGAGTATAAGGATCTCTAGTTACTCCTTACTTTGTCAGAGCGATTCTAGGACACTACTTGCACTTTCCATTTTCCAGGCAATTGTGAGGTGATGTTGACACCCTACGACTTTTCAGCCATTACTAGCTTAAAATTGGGTGGTAAAAGAATTAAAGTTAATGATTTCATCTCCTCATCAGAGACTAAAGTCTTTTGGGGGTGATGCCTTCAAAAATGAAGAGCAAAAATGTCTCCCTGATGTGGCTGTCACTAATATTGAGAGCTGTAAGACTGTGGCGAATGGCACTCGCATATTCATGCTTTTCTTCATTGGAACTCTCTTATGTCCAGACTTGGGTAGTACTATGAGCTTGCGCTATTTGTGGAGTCTGAGGGATATTGGCTAGATAAAAAATTATGATTGGGGTGGCATGGCTTACGCAACCCTTTTGCATTTCATGACTCAACTTTCTTGGCGCAGCCTTTCAAGCTTAGGGGGTGCACCATTTGTTTGGCAGGCGAAGTTTTGAATTCTTGGCTATATGTGTGCTTTGGAAGGTCATTTTGGTTATTGTGCCATTGATACTGTATTTTTTTTTTTAGGTCTAAATGTATGAATATTTTGGGGTTGGTCCTCAAGTTTTAGAAGATGTTGGTGACATGTATCCCAGGATTCTCTGTTAGCTACCCAAGTATCGTTTGTCAACGCCTTCCAAGCGTTTTTTGCAAGTTTGGCGTAGTGTGATTGATAACTTGACTGCCGATGGTGTGAGTTTTTTGTTTTTGTGTGTGGGGTTTTATGTTTGGTTAAGGGTTTTTGTGTTGTTTTCTTTTTGTGTTGTTTTCTTTTTGTTTTTTCATTCTGGGTTCTTTGTGATTTTCAGGTGTCTTTGGATCCTTGGCTTAGATGTGAGGAGTGCACTGAGTGTGAATGGGCTCAAAAGCTAAATGACTGTCAGGTATAGTTTGAATAGGGCCGTGGGAGGTATTGGTATCTTGGCGACCGAGTGTTGGCTTAAGTTTAACATGTGCACCCTCCTACAACGATTCCAGTTCATCCTTGTCCCTCCATCCGGTTGGCTGACCTCTTAGCTAATGAAGAAATTGCTCGTGCTCAAGTCGGCCATGTTGTTTCGGGGACACCAGGAGACTATCTTGAATTTGTCCAGACTCAATTGCAGGGTTGTCTAGTTGGCATTCCTGTAACCTCAATATCTTTCTTTCTTTCCAAAGTCAATTTGCATTTCATCTTTTATCCTCATCTTCTATGTTTCAGCTTTTGTAAAAATATCTACATGTTGCACTTTTAGGCTTCATCTTCTGAAGAGGAGGAAGAGGAAGAGGAGAATCCCCCTCCTAGCCATTCTAGCAGCTCTTCTAGTTCTTTCATGGAGACTTATCCCCATTTTCCTACATGGCAATACGAAGTGATGAATCCTAATGGGTCATACAACTCTATGACTTTAGATAGGCCAAAGTACACCCCAAATGTCCCTTGGGATGACCCAATGTGGTCCTGAATCCTTTAGTCTCTTGTCCTTGTTAGGATATGTGCCCTTTAAATCATATTGTATGATGCTATGTATGACATTATGCATGATATTATGTTGTGATTAATAGAGTTGTTTTATTATTATCTAAAATAACGGTAACATGAATATTTGGACATTATCATATAGTCCATGAGATGCATAGTATGTGATTTATGTGATTTAGTCACAGAAGATATAAATCACAAGTTCTTTGTAAATTCAAAATTTTAGTTCGTAGTCGGTGATGAAATTGGGCAATTCATTTGTGAAGACTAACATATCAACTAAGATTATTTGCCTTGATCATGGAAGTGGAGACTTCTAATTGATATGCTGATATGTTTTAAGTGTTAAAACATAATGAACTGGACCGCTTTGAGATTTATTATTCTACTAACGACTGTTAAATGAATAATAAATCTCATGACTTTTATTTACATCAACTCTTAATCCTGAGAGAATAATGAACCTGATCATGAAGTGTAAGTTGTTTTGATATATCAAGAGTGAGATCTAAAGTCACGATCAAAATCTCAGTATGTTGGGCAGCCACATATAATGTTGAAAGAACATATATTCTCAAGATGAAATTCATAATCTCTTAACGAAGATATAAAATATTCCCTTGAGATAAGTTTAATGGGTTTGGTTATTCAGAGTGTTAGGCCTAACCATTTTAGTAAGGAGTTACTAAAGTATATATTTATGAAATTAGATTTCATAAATATATGATGAATAACTTAAAAGATTAAGCCAGGTATTCAAGGATTAAGATATAGTAATTTTCAAAGTGGCAGTCAACATTCATGATTTTGTATTACTACGAATATTTTAATGAATGGGTTGAATGTATAATAAAATCTTGGGATATAATTTATTATTAAGGCCTAGAGTGTAATTATATTTATATAATAGTATTAAATATAATTAATGGTAATTTTAGGCTCATCAAGAGTTGATAGAAAGGCCCAAAACCCATTGGAGCTAGTGTCTTATTTGTCCATTTTGGTCCCACTCCAAGCCACATACTAAAACCCAATTGGAATGGCCCAAAAAGTTAGCCCAATTAGATAATCAGTTATATATAAGGAGAGTAACATACAGAATTTGGAAAATGAATGAAATGGTGTTGTATGTGAGTGTAAGCCACTCTCTAATTCTCCCTTAAACACATACGTATAAACTGATTGAGAGATCACACTTCTTGGGTATAAGTGGAATTGGAGTGAAGATTAAAAGTGTTCCCAAGCACTTCTAATCTTTGTTTTTGAATTTCACCGTGCCAAGGTACGCTCTGTTGTTCTTAAATTCTAAAATTCACATAGTATATGTTATCAATTGCGAATGAAGTGAATCCGTTAATTTTCTGTTACGTATGTTTTGTATGCGATACAACCATGTTTTTCCTACAGTCCTCACTTTTGCTCCTTGAGTAATTTTGAACTCGTGAATTTGTGCCTCAGGTCAGAGTTGATCTTGTGGAGGAAAGCATGCGGATGATTGGAGGATTGCAACTTGTGGCATGCACTCAATCTTCTCAATATGTACTCAATGAAATGGACTGGGTAAAAGATGATGCTTCCCTAATGTTTCTACTTGAACTTCATGATAATGAATTTAACAATTGCCTCTGTTGACTTTTCAGAACAGTCGAATCGCAATGGCTAATGCCAACACAAGATCCTTGGAGGAGAGGATTAGAAATCTGGAACTTCAGAACCGGCAACAAAAATCTTGGTTTTATGCAATTCAAGAAGGAGATATTGAGGGTGGCTCCTCTAGGGGTGGGTCTAGGAGATCTTCCAGCAAAAACAAGAAAATACTCCTTAGACAGTTTGCATTAATTTCAGCTTCTAGCACTTTACCTTTGGATTGCTTTTGATCTTATTGAAGCTTTAGATGAGACAAGTTTAGAATTCACCTGATGAAGTCTTGTAGTAAACAATTTGAACTTGTCTACCCACTTCTGATGGGATTTGCACTTACCTAAATGAGGCACGGCCAAATGCCACTAGTTTGAAAACTTATGCATGATTTTTTTGAAAAGGTTTTTTTTTTTTTTTTTTTTTTGGTTTTTAAAAGAGATGAGTGATTTTTACTTGTTCCAAAAAGAGGGGATAAGGCATAGCCGAATGCCCCTAGTAAAGAGATAAATGCATGACTTTGGAAAATCTTGATTTGATCAGTTTTTTTTTTCTTTTTTTGAAAGTAGTGATGCAAATGATTTTTTTTAAAAACAAACGGACATGGCATGCCTAAATGCCCCAGTTTGACACTCCATGCAAAATTTTGAAAACTTCATAGCACATTCAAAAATTTTTTTTTTTTGAGTGACAAACAGAGTTAAAACGGACCCAAGAAATGTCCGAAAACACAAATAGGGTAAGCGGGCCTTAGCCGGGCTCGGTGCCAATCGACATTCCTGGAGTGCTGATCAGCACTTGGACTCTTAGAGTGCCGAGAGGCATACCCAATCTTAGGCTGATTCCCTGAGTTTTTCCAATGCGTTGTTTTTTTTTTTTTTTTGTGTTTTTTGAAAAATATTTTCTCCTCTTGAGACCATGAAACACTTTCCTAGTTAGCTACAAACTCTTGAAACTTATTTAAACCTGGTTAAGGACTGAGGTAGCTTACTTTAGCATCTAACTTGCAAAAAAATCTCTGCATCAAAGCTATCAAGCAATAATAATCACATGCAAGAGTTATCCACGGTTAACATTCAAAATTTTCCTTGTCCAACCATTCATGATATCAATAGATGGGTTCGTAGCTTTGATTTTAGTACCAAGTCCAATTTTACAGGCTGTAAGCTAGAGGGAGTCAAGACCTTGAGGAATGTCAAGATCAAGTGGGATTTCCTCTGTGTTGCCATGAAGTTCTAAGATCCTGAAGATCATTTATTCTGATTTAAAACTACTGAACTTTGTCCCACAATTGAAGAATTTTTAGCTATTCTGGGTTATGATCCTGGCACGAAATATGTAGCAATTTCTTGTGATCCCAGACATAGAGAGATTTTGTCCGATGCTTTAGGACTTCCTACTTCAATTACCAATAACGTGATTGAAGGGCACATGGTGAATCTTCATGCAGTTCTTTCAAGACTGATTAATAAACGTACTCATGGAGTGATTGACAACATCCAGAAGAATTTTTTCTTAGCTCTTTGTTTCATGGGAAAATTTTTGCTTGGCTGTGGAAGGCCTAGTTTTGTGGATGCTCGAGCCATAGGCATTGTGAGTCAAATTAAAGATTGTGATAATCCTGCTTCTCTGATCTTGGCAGAAACCCTTTTAGGATTGGACTTTGTATTTCAAGGTGGAGAGTCACAAAACTTTCTTAGGAGTCCCTTGGCTTTGCAGATATGGTTGATGGAAAGACTGGGCATGATTGCCACACCTACTGTTGCTAATTATGGTCCTGGCAGTTTCCTCAGTAGGACTGTCCTCAAAACCAAGTGTCAAACTGAAAGCGATTGGGTGAAATTTCTAAACAAGAAATCTAGTGTCTCAATTCGATGGAATTATTATTGGTGGAAGTGCCCACCTCCTTTTTTGCAGTCTCCGGGATCAAATCACATCTTCATAGTTGGATTAAGGAGAGCAACTTTCTGTAAAGCTAATAGACTCTTGAGGCAATTCCAATATGAGCAGGGAATGCCTGGTGGGCAAGGAAGAAAACCTTTCACTCTTGTGGACACAAATCCTACTTCTATAAGGAACATGTTGTTGGACTTGGAGATGGTTAACCGAGTGGATCAATCTTTTGTGAAGGTTCACTTTCACAGGATGACCGCAGAATATTCTAATTGGTTGGTGAACAAGATTGCAGACAAAGAGGCTGACATGGTTGCTATGAGAAAACAATTTCTTAGAGACAACTGAGAAAACAGGAGGCTAACAACTATAAGTTTTAAAGGAGGGACAAAGATGACAAAGTACCTAGTACAGATGGAAACATCGAACAACCGAAGGAGAAAAGACTGAAGAAAAAAAATGATCTTCTTATTTTTGGCTTTGAACATGTTTATTTTAAAAGTTGATGTGAAACTCTTAGGTTTAGGAATTATTTAGGACTTTCAGGTTAAGAGTTTTGTTTAGGGTTTAGGTTTTTAGGGTTTGGTTTTTTTATGGCTTGGTTTAGGGTTTGGGTTTTGAAATCTGTGTAATGGCATGACTTAATGGAATGGTTGAATTTTGAAAACAATTTTTGTTTTTGGCTTAATGGGTAAATGGTGGGTTTAGGGATGTTGTGACCAGACCAATATATGGTTGCCTACGTACCTCCTTGGCAGAAGGATCAGGTCATCACGTAGTTCATTTTTATTTGCCTTAACTTTTGCTTAGGCCGCCCTTTCGAGTTTTCAACCTACCCCCCTTTTTTTATGGTTTTTTTTTTATGCCCTAATTTTTGCCTAGACCACCCTTTTGAGTTTTAATCCTAGCGAGCTCTTTTTTTTTTTTTTTTGACGAACCTAAGAAGGGAAACAACATAATTTACAACCACTTAAGACATGCTGTTTTCAAACTACCACCTCAGACGTGGTATTTCTTCAATTGATCCATATTGGTTGGTTTAGTAAAAAGGTTTGCATCTAAGTCCATCAACTTTACTGCTCCCCAGAGTAAATTTTCTTGATAATATATGGACCTACCCAATTTTGCTTGAACTTACCGTTTGTATCTTGAACCAAAGCTCGGATCTCTCTCAGCAGTAAATCCCCCAACTTCAAATCTCTAGTTCTTACTTTCTTGTCGAAAGCTTTCCTAAGCCTTCTTTGGTAAATTGAATGTGATACAAGGCCTTGAGTCTCTTCTCATCCATCATGCATAATTGGTCATACCTACTTTGCAACCAGTCTACTTTGGGGATTTCACTTTCCAGTACTGTTCTCAATGAGCGGACACCCATTTCAATAGGAAGGACTTCTTTCATCCTGTACACCAATGAATAAAGAGTGGCTCCTGTGGAAGTTCGAATCGATGTCCTATATGGCCAAAGTGCATAGGGTAATTGTAGGTGCCAGTCCTTGTAGTTTTTTGTGCTCTTTTTCAGGATTCACCCTATATTCTTGTTAGCACCCTCAATTGCTCCATTAGTTTGAGGACAGTAGGGTGAGGATTTGTGGTGGTGAATATTGAACTATTGCAGTAGCTTCTCTGTTTCTCCCTTGAAATACAGGCCATTGTCTGAGATAATTTCATGCGGTACCCCATATCTACAAATGATATTAGTTTGAATAAACTAAGCAACTTTCTTCGAGTTTAAAATCTTGTATGAGGCAGCTTCCACCCATTTAGTGAAGTAATCAATAGCAACAAGTATAAACTCATGGCCATTAGATGCTGTTAGGTGAATCTTTCCAATAATATCTATTCCCCATATAGAGAACGGCCAGGGCGAAGTCATGGTATGTAATAGCATAGGTGGCATGTGTTTCAGATCTTCATGGACTTGGCATTGATGGCACTTCTGAACATGAGCTGCATAGTTTGCTTCCATAGTAGTCCAGTAATAACATTGTCTCATTATTTTCCATGACAGCATGCGTGCATTCATATGTGGCCCATAACTTGACTCATGAACCTCTTCAATTATTTGCTGTGCTTCCTTGGTAGTCACATAAAAGAGATGAATTTCATCATATGATCTTCTGTAAAGCCTCTTACCACAAATAATATAATTATTGGGCAACCTTCTGATGGTCAATTGGTCATTCTTGTCTGCAGACTTTGGGTATGTCCCATCCTTGAGGTACTATAAAAAGTATGAATACCATTCACCTTCTCTATTCATTCCCTCATCTTCTTCTATTGACATGAATGCCACTTCCATTTTGATTAGTTGCTCCATCAAAATACATCTTCCATGGTTCTACTTTGATCCCCATAATATCCTCATCTGGAAAGTCTCCTTGGATCTCTTCAACTTCTTCAGGTGAACAGTGGACTAAGTGATCAGTAATTGCTTTCCCCTTCATAGATTTTTGAGTCACATATTTAATATCAAATTCTGACAAAAGCAGAACCCATTTAGCCGTCTTCCCTCTTGCACAGGTTTCTCCATCAGATATTTTAAAGGATCCATTCTTGCAATCAACAAGACCTTGAAAGCAAGCATATAATATCTGAGTTTGTGAGTTGCCTATACAAGTGCTACACATGTCTTCTCAAGTGGTGAATACTTCTCCTCATAAGCCAGCATCTTCTTGCTAATGTAGTAGATTGCATTCTCCTTCTTAGACTCCTCTAGGTACTGAGCAAGCAAAGCCCCAATTGTTGTATGTGTAGTTGTGAGATACAACAATAGTGGCTTTTCAGGTACCGGTGGGACCAGTATTGGCAGCTTCATCAGATAATTCTTAATCTTTTCAAAAGCTTCTTGACATTGTTCATTCCGTAGAGGCTCAATTTTGCACCTATAATTTAATCAAGGAAGATGGCTAGAGTGACCATTCAGATACCCGAAAAAATCATAGTTGTATTACATGCATTAATTTATTCATTGCATATCATAAAAATGATCTTGAAACTCTAATGGTCGCGATGGTATGTCCAATTTTCAAATCGGACTGTCGAATTGAATGATATTGCATGATCAAATTTGCATGGTCTGCATGCATTTTGTTTGGGTGAAATCAACCACGCATGATTAATTTAAATTAATTCTGATTATTTAGACAATTAAAATTGATTAAATTATTTTGTGATTGGTTGTTAGTTAGTGTCAAAAATAGACTTGCTTGCATGAGAATAAAGTGGATAATCAGATAACAACAAAATTGTGGATAATCAAAACTTTTTGGAGTATTTATCTACAAGATAATTATCATTTTAAAAACCTGAATATCTAGAAAATGGGGTTTAATTTTTAGAATACAGATTAAAAATGCGTCTAAGTGCGATTCCTGGCTCAAAAAACCTAAAAAAAGGAGTCCAAAGTGGACTAAAACTCAAATGCGGGTCCAGCACACAAGAGGGCCATTCGGCACTTTTTAAGTCTTTAGAGTGATAATTATCTTATAGATAAATATTCTAAAAAGCCTTGATTATCCACAATTTCTTTGTTATCTATTATCCACTTTATTCTCGTGCAAGCAAGCCTATTTTTGACACTAACCAACAACCAATCACAAAATTATTTAATTAATTTTAATTGTTTAACCAATCAGAATTAATTTGAATTAATCACGCGTGATCCGCTCCACCTAAACAAAATGCATGCAGACCATGAAAACTTGATCATGTGATATCTTTCAATCCGACGGTTTGATTTGGAAATCGGACATACCGTCGCAACCGCTAGAACCTTAAGATCATTTTTATGATATGCAATGAATGAATTAATGCATGTAATGCAACTCTAAATTTTGGGTATATGAATGGTCACTCTAGTCATCTTCCAAGATTAAATTATGGGTGCAAAATCGAGTATCTACAATAACGATATAGGCAAAAACACCATTTTGGTTCCTATATTTTGAGATCAGAGTCAATTTGGTCCCTACATTTTGAGAGCAGTCAAAGGAATTTGCTTACGTGGCAAATGGAAAGTGCATGTGGCACGAATTAAATTAAAATACTCTTTTAGTCCCACGTGACCCACACATGACCAACTTATCAACCCCCAGTCCCCACTGGTCAGACCAAGATCTCTTGCCGATTCCAAACTGAAAACCCCATTGATGAATAGCTCTGTTACTCTTCATGTCCACAACTCACTCTTTTCGCTCTTTAACAAACTTATTACACAATTTGATTTGTATAACCCTTTGAAATATTTCATCGTTTTTCCATCAATCATTAGATTTTGAAAAATGTCGTGTTATGGAGGAAAATGTGGGTGTGGATTTGGCTGCAAGTGTAGCAATGGCAGTGGAGGGTAATCTTCCAAAACCTCTTAAGCTTTGGGAAATTTTCATTATGGAGGGACCCCCTATGCAACAGCAGAAGTAGAGGCCATGGCCTCAGCCACTATGTCTGCCCCATCGAAGAAACCCTCTATAGGTGTGCCCATGGCAGTAGAGATCTCCTCACTCATAGGGTGATAAGCAGAAAGGGGCTCGGTGTCAGCCTAAAAACAAAAGAAAAAGAAGAGAGAAAGGAAGGGATATAACTCCAACTCGGGCTCGTCAAGTAAGATAGGGTGGGTGGCAGAAGTATCCTCCTTATGCTTAGACTGCCAAGAAGTAATAAAAAAACGTAAAAATAAAAAAGGGGGAACAAAGAGAGGGGAAATGAATAACTATGCATATGGGGTTGGCTGCAGGAAGGCCTCACAAATAAGAAAAAAATAAAGAAGAAGTAAGGTTAGAGATAACATACTCTCCTCTTAGTGGTAGTAGACGAAGGTGGTGGAGATGTCTTCCTCTTGCTGCCTCGAGTCCTGCTAGAAGGAGGAGCATCCATGGATGGCTGTGGAGCAGCAAGCTTGAGCTTGCCTGTAGTGGGGTGCCTGCTGGAATGAGTATGAGCAAAAAGGGGAGGAGAACCCTCAAGAACTATGTTAGCTATGGAGGGAAGGTTGCCCTCATAGGGAACAATGTCAGAACAAGTCTCAAAAGAGTCATCACTTCTCTTGGCAGGCTTGGGCTTGGCGAACCGAGACATTGAGCCTTTCTTTGTAGGCGTAGCTAGGTTCACCACCTTCACCTTTTTCTCCCAACCCGTGGGGTACTCACCAGCATACAAGTACCACCCCTTCTCCTTTGCTTGCCACTTAAATATAGTAGACCAACTCTGTTTCCCAGCATACACTACCACAGACTTGGTGGGAAGTAATAACTGAGGGTTGGCAAAAATGATAGCATGAAGACCATCAAGAGGAATGAGAGAAAACCCACGGCTGCCCAATAATTCCTACCCAAATGAAGTCATCACAGCCTATCAATACCCATGCATCGCAGCTGTGCAAAGACCCTCCCTCTGTGAACCTGGAATAGTGACTGTTGTAAAACGTTTTCTCCAAAACTCCAAATCACTAGGCCGCAGGAATGGTCAGACAGAAGTGGCAGACTCTAGAATGGCAGAAAAATCATCAGGTATGTCTTGATCCAGCTCGAACTACCTCCTTACTCCGTTGGCATAATAATGCACAAACTAGACCCCCTCATCAGCAAGGTAAGGCAGCCACCCAGCATTAGTGGCTACCAAGTATGTAATCCCCCTCTCGTCAAAGGCAGTCAACGAGGTGGTGGTCCCGACAGTATCAATAAAGGGACCCATGACAGAATCAGCACATGCTAACCAGATATGCTCTCCAACAAAAACCAACTCCTTTATCAAAGAACTCCATGGCACAAACTGCTTTAACCTAACTCAGGGGCAAGCTAATGGAAAGTCAGATACAAAGCGATCACAAAAATCAATAATAACCTTCAGACACGAACAGTACTTCTCTTTGGCAAAACGAACAAACTTACACTTAGCCAAATGCTTGGCACAATGCTCTCATAGAAAATGCTGCAAGATGGTACTGTGGGTGAAGGTAGTAACTATGTGGCAGGAACCTCCCTACTTCTCATCACTCTGCAGAATGTCTAACTACACAGACAGATGACCCAAAAACAAGGGAGCCAATGGCAGACTCACCTCGGCAGAAATCTTTATAGCTAATCAGAAATATAGATGTTTTACAGCATAATGAGGGTGAGAACCAAAGATGAACTTACAGAGCCAGAATGCAACGAAGGTCGCACGACAAATTGCATCTGAAGCCTTAGAGAAAGCCCCAACCCAATGCAATAGCTTAGCATTGCCACTCATTCCTTTCTTCAATTCGGCCTCCACGACCTCCTTCTCGGGTGAGAGTTCCATACCACCTAGGTCCACATTGTCGAGAATGAGCAACAACAGTTGATTTGCCACATCCTCTAGGGTCACGGTGATCTCACCGCAAGAAAGGAAAAAGGTATGGGTAGTGGTGCACTATCAGCGAACTAGATGACGAAGGTTGAACAAGTCCCTGTAATTGGACAGGCAACATGATAAAAGAATAGCCTTCAAAACGCCGGCCTGTTGTAACGCTGCCATGAAACCCATATCGGCCAACTCTTCATCTACCCACTCCTTCCAACCCAAAGAAGTACCTGATTCGAACTCAAAGAGAATGGGCACGGGGAGCGAAGTACCTTGGCGTATATCAAGATCGGGGATCAAAGAAGCCAAAGGGGCCCAAGACATGTCCGTGTCATGGTGGCAAATGGAAAGCCACACGCGACTTGGCGACGAAGGCAAGTAATCACCAGGTACCACTTGAAAATGGGCGTAAGCATCATACCACGGGTCAATAAGGGGAGCGCACTCACTATCGGGGTCGCGACTCCTTTCCTCATCCTTGTAGCACTCTGATTCGGAAAGGGGAGCATCTTCGCCCACAATTTTGGTGGCAGGATTGTCAGCGGCAATTTCCTTCCCCTTACGAAAGGAAGAACCTTCGCCTTTCACCGGCGTCATGATGAGATATTTGGTTGGAATAGATGGGTGAGAGTGTTTAAGGAAGAAGACACAGTGAAGAAAAAATGGAATGAAAAGACATTTTGTACAAATGATGGAAAGGGAATGAGTTTAAGTACTAATGAAAATAAAGATGACATTAAAGGATGCAATGGGTCAGCCATCAAAAGAAGCATTGTATTGATGAAGCAAAAGCTGTGTTTCAGAATAACTGCTAAATTGGGAAATTTGAAGAGACAACACTGTTCATAGCAAGAAAGAAAATAAGGCGGGGCCCACAATTCGAAAAAAACCCACGAAGAAAAAAAATGAAAAAATGAGAGAAAAAACTTTTTATTCACATATGAACCGCATAAGCGATTCATATGTTCAGGGGGCTGAATGTTGAGGTCCATTTCGGCAAAAAAGAAAAGGGGCAATGGCAAGAAAAAACCCAACAATATAACAAGGAGTGAAGAAAGAAGAATTAACAAAGCAAGAAAAAACCATTAAGCTTGAATGGCAGGAATAATAGTCCACGGGCCTATAAAACAGTAAAAAAGGCCCTAAAGAAAACAAACGTGCTGAAGGGAGCCCAGAGAAGGAAGTAGTAAGCCCATGAGAATAATAAGAAATGGAAAGCAAGCAAAAATGGGTCGAAGGAGCCCAAAGAAAGGAATTAGTAAATGAGGTAGGTGAAAAGGCCAACAAACCTCAAAAGTAAATGATATGGTAGTTAGGCTGGGGAAGCTTGAAAGATTTAGTAAAAGTCCATGGGAATGTAAGAATGGAATGGGCCAAGGATGCCCAAAAGAATGAAGTAGGCCGAGGATGCCTAAAGGAATAAAATGAGCCGAGGAAGCCCAAGATGGTATGAGAATTAACCCAGTAGAAATACTGGGCAACGTGAACTGAATAAAGGAAAAGTACATGGCAAGCCCAAAGGAGGCCCAGCAAGCACAAATCAAGTAATAACATGACAAAAGTAATGGAGTGGCATGGCAGGAATACTAGTCGGCCTATAAACCAACAATAAAAGGAAACAGGGGCCGAATTGAAGACGAAAGGGCCTGTGCCCAAGCAAGACCTAGCCCAGAGAGGAAACGAGATACAAAGAATGGAGACCCAGACTCACCCACGCCACAAAGGGTTAAAAAATAAGTAGTAGAAAAGCGCAACAAGACTAGACAAACCCACAGGCAATGGCAAACACATGAACGACAGACAAACCATGGACTCACATAGGAGTGGAGCATGCACAAGGCTCTAGCACCATGCACCTGTACCCATCCAATATAGGCGCGGTAGGCCATGGGCCAGAGATAAGAGAGGGTATGGTCTGGTGGTTGGGAGAAATGGGAAGTCTATTCTGGGATCCTGCTCAAGCTCTTTTGGGGGAAATGTCCTACTGGGATGACATACCATCCAAAAGAGGGAGAGATAAGCTGGAATCACTAAATGCATGCCGTAGGAGTTAGTGAAAGAGGGCACCCAACCCTTATCCGGATGGGAATGCTACGGAAAGCAAGAAAATAAAACAAAATTCCTTTTGTCTAGGAATGGAATGTGGCACAGCTAGCACATGGTAGTGGTGGTGGCTGGGCAGCTAGCAAACTAGTGGGTGGCCAGGGAAGGACACCCACAACAGGCCAAAAGCAGTTAAGGGGTAAAATGGTAAATATTATCACGGCAGGCAATATAAAAAAGATTTAGCTGTGCACAGTGAACAGCAGGAAAAGGGAGGAAGAATGGAAAAACAAGAAAGAATAGAAACATAGAAAGAAATAGAAAGTTAAAGGGAAAAACAGAGAGGATAAGCAAAAGAAAGAAAGAAAACGAGAGAGTAGGAAGGAAAGTGAGAAAAAAAATTGTGATAAGGCATGCACCAATAGGTTGCTCCATTCTCTCCCTCTCAACAACCTACCCTCTAGTCAGCCAATAGATTTAAGAATAAGCCACTTAGGTCCGTTCTTCCAAAATGGGCAATTTCTATGACAGGATTACCCTGAGAGGTTGCCCACATTGGAGATTGGTTCCCTTCTTGGACTTAAATCTGCCAAGGAGCTAAGTCTAGCAGACCAATCCCCTTTCCCTCTTTTATCATGACTATTTTAGCATAAACACTGTTCTTTTCATTGTTGCTAACTTATTTCTGCCATACTCATATTATCACGTCTCTTTCCTGTTGCAAAGTTGTTTAAATATTATCCTCAGTTGACAACAAACGTTTTAGTTAGAATATCTTTTTATTATCCTGTTATATAATGTGTCTCCTGCCATAATGTTTTTATGACAGCATCCCCTGCCGTGGGCACGTGACCAGGTTTTCTGCAAAGGTGTCTTTGCTTGTGCACAAGCTGGCTTGGATGAGTTTCAATTAAGCCAGTTTCAACTCTCCTACCCCAGAACTATTGGGCCACAGTACGGCAGAAAACAGCCCAGTCCAAAATACAAAAAAGGCCCACCACAGTCCCATACTTGAATCTATTGTTTGATTGATGTTCTCTAAATACAGTTTTCAGAAAATTGTATCATATTTTCCTTATTCAAAATAGGATTTTGAAAACGGCTGAGATGATATTTCCAAGATACAGAAAATGTTTTTAATGGCATAGTTGTAAATAAATTGAAAATGGTAGACGCCACATATTTGTCCAAACTCTTCTATCTCTTAAATTAAGGAGCTTATCTTTATTACAAAAAGAATTCTCACACATCAAATTTGAAACTTATCATTAAAAAAAAAAAAAAACAACATGAGCTCTATTCTCTTATCATTATCCACAAAAAAAGTAATCTACGGATTCTACACATTAATTTTTGTAAATTTTTTTTTAAAAATCTCAAAAATAGAAATAGTCTACCTATCATTTTTTTTTTTTTTAGTATTTTGAAAATTGTTCTTAAAAGTAGGAGTCAAACACGTATAATATAAAAATTCTTATTTGAAAACTAGTTTCAATTTCAAATTTTTAAAAATTGTTTTTATACTATTTTGACCCAAAAAAAAAAAAAAATCTTTGTACCAATTAGGCCCTAAAACATTGTGGGGCCTTTTTTTGTGACTTGTCAGCACCAAGTCCAATGGCTAGATGTAGGCCCTCTAAAAATCTTGGGCTTTCAAGGCCTAGAGGGTTTTGAGGGGAGTTAGGTTTGGTTCCTCAACAAAAAGTGAGTCTATTTTGTTTTACTGAATTAACATGTACACAACAACAAATCCAAAAGAACCAACAAGAGAAACAACAATGATACTTAGTTATATTCAGCCAAAATCATTACAGTTACCAGCAAGGGATGGGTCACAAAGTCTTAGGAATGAGGAATGAGTATAGTGTGGGATTTAGGAATGAGTATAGTGTATGGGTGATGCCTAGGCAGGATGCTTTTCTTATGCTAAGAGAATGAGATGTTGATAATTAGCTTTTGGGTGTTGAAATTTTCTTTATTTTTAGTAGATTGTAAAGTTATGCCAGAATGATATTTAAACTTTTCATGTTTTCCATTTTGTGTGAGATAGATATAAATATTTAGAGATATCTAGATCAACAATGCCAATGATAGGGATAAGAGAAGGGCATAGAGACTAAGAGAGGTGCCTCCAACATTAAGTTTTATTATTTCAATTCTTGTTCAACTTGAAAAAAGATACAAATTTGAAATGTCATCCCAAATGCACATACAAATCTCAAAACTAGTGATGTTAAAACACAATTTCTTTCGCAACATATTTCACAATTGTTGCGTTGAAAAGTTGTTATTTCATAAGTCCACCACTTACACAACCACAATCATGTTGGGCGAGCAAGAGTCGCTTTGTCACAGTACATACCTATAGGCTAACGGATCACAATTTGGCCATGTAACTTTATTGTTTATTGTTAATAACTTGTGACCTCAAAAAGTTGGGAAAAAAAATTGTATGAAAATTTGGGCGCCTAGACTTATTGTCAATATTTGTGTTTGAGGATCCCATTCTTGTGATACATGGAAGAAACTCTGAGATTTGCTTTCTTCTGAGACATTGAGGAGGAGGGGTATAAAGTACCAGGGAGAATTGTGTATACTACAAGTGGGCTTCTCACCACATAATGCCCATATTTCCATATGATTGCACCAGATATGATTGGCTGTTGTGCTATCTTTGGACCATAGACCTGCACTGAAAACGATTTTTTCTCTCCAATGGCAGAGAATGACAACACTGATGGTACCACAGTAACATCAATAGAGGCTGGCATGTTTGTAGAAAGAGTGTAGGTTGAGTTTGGTGGGCCAACATTGGTGACTGTCCTAGAGAATACAGCCATAATCTGCTGGCCAACTTCCACGGCAACAGAGCATGAGGGATAGTTAAGGTCCCATGCTCTTCCAGGCTTTGAGGTATTGCAAAAGCTGCTCTTGTCTCCGGTGACGAGTCTTAACGTGGTGGTATTGTAGCCTTGTATGCACAGGAAGTTTATGTAGTCTGCCTCATATGCATCATAGACGAGCCCAGGGTCTACTGCTTGCAATGGGTTGATGTGACCGGATCCATAAGCAAATTCAAGGTCTTCATGCTTCTTTGGGTCCACAATATAAGCTATTCATGGCAAAAGTTAGGTCATTGAGAGAGAGATGATTTATAATGTTTTTCCTTATCAGTGTGGCTGATTTCTTTCATAGTCTATAAGGTTCTATGCTTCGAACAAAACAGTAGGTAGCAAGGCATGTTTAATCTTTCTGCCATTTTCTTGAGTTTTGTCATGTCAGTTTATAAACCTTTTATAGTAAAATTAGGGGAATTTAACATTTTCTATAAGGCAATAGTCTTGAACATAATCATGTTCTAGAAGTCAAGTTTGTTACTTCACCTGTGGTCATAAGGGCAGATTTAATGGCAGCTGGTGACCAGTTCGGATGGGCAGCCTTAACATAGGCAGCTGCACCACTTGTGTGAGGGCAAGACATTGATGTCCCAGAAATTATGTTGAATTTGACACTCCTAGTGTCGTCCTGGTCCACGGAAGGTGGAGCCACAGGAGACCAAGCAGCAAGAATATCTACTCCAGGGGCTGTGAGATCAGGCTGCATATATATCATCCAAACATAATTTTAACATATTAAGCCATGTTCTAAAACTAAAACTAAAATTATAGATGAAAACAATTTTGTAAACTATGTACTCATTTTCTAATCACCTTGAGAATGTCTGGGGCGATAGGGTTGGGTCCCCTAGATGAAAATGATACAACATTAGGTGCCATGACATCCTTCCATGTCTCACCAACCAGAATAGTTGCAATCGGAGTTCTATCAAGGGTTCCAAGTATTTCATTAGGATACTAAAGAAAGTAAGCAATCCATAATGATTGATTTAAAGATAATCAGTAGAGAAATTTATTTACTCTGTTGATCTGATGTAGTTTAAAATTGTGAGACCATCTTCTACACTAATTATTGTTGCTGGCAAAGGGAAGCTGTAACCAACATCAGTAATGGATGAGTCAGCCATAATGGCTCCCACACCATTGGCTAATAGAATGCCAGTGCCAACGACGGCTCCTTCGCAGAAAACAATCTTTCCTTGTACTTTGTATGAATTCAGGTCACCATTATAGCAATATTTTGAAATATCCGGGTCAGCACCTGCAGAGTAGTTTGCAGGATCTCCACCCCAAATCAAGGGAAGTGATGTTTCATTGAGGTTGAACCTATTAATGGCGATACCCTTCATTAGATCATTCAAAGAATTAGTATGGTATTAGTGAAGATTACTCTATGGAAATGCTATCTTTTGAATAGAATAAGTTCAATCGAAAACTCACAGTATAGACTTGTCCATTGCCAAGCACAACTTGAGCAACAAATTTTCTGTCAATGGTGCTCGCAGCAACAGTTAATATCCAAGGTGCATGATTGGCGAGGCTTTGTGGGTAAGGCCCAGAGTTTCCAGCAGAACATGAGGTCAACATGCCTTTTTTCATGGCATGGAAAGACCCAATAGCAATTGGTTCTTTGAAGTATGGACTAAACCCAAAGAAACCAAGGGACACTGAAATAATGTCAACTCCATCTGCTATTGCATCGTCAAATGCTGCTAGGACGTCTGCTGAGTAACATCCAGATGACCAGCAAACTTTGTACATTGCAATCCTTGCACTAGGAACTCCACCTCTTGCAGTTCCTTCAGCTAGCCCAAAGTAGCTTGCTCCAGCTACCTCCCTTCCTGCAGCTGTTGAAGATGTATGGGTTCCATGACCCTCGGAGTCCCTTGGGGATTTGATGTCTGTTATGTCATAGAAGCCTTCACTGTTGTAGTAACGGGCTCCAATGATCTTGCTGTGATTTTAAAATTTATGTGAGTAGATAGCTGAGATGAATGCCTAAAAGATTAATATAATTATGTCTTAAGTTTGTGCCTCAAGCTATGTAATAGTAACCTGTGTCCCCTGTCCCAAAAGGATCTTTGACAATCACTTATGATCTGAGTCCCAAGTATGGAAAAATCTTCAAAATGTAGTGGCTCATCTTTGTTAGGACGTATGTATTTCATATGTTAGGAACATATGTCGCTATTTTATGTAATTGGCTAATCTTTTGACAAAACGCATTTTACTTGTAATTGGGTAGATCTATGATGTGTTTGATGCTTCAAGAAACATTGTTTCAAGTTCAAGTGTTAAAGCCATGCAAATATGTCAAAGAATCAAGTGAGAAAGTGCTAAATTTTAAAACTCGATAGCTGCTCGAGGTAGGGTTTTTTTTTTTCTCACAACCCTAGACAATATATAAGGCTTATTTTAAAGGCCGTTACATAAGAGAATACAAGGAGAACACATGCAAAAAGTGACCAAATGCCTTATTTTATCTGAAAGAAGCTACTACGTATTTGCGTGTTAGGGTTTTATAATCAAGTGCTTCTTGATCTTTATTGTTGATGAAGTGATGAAGTGATGAAGTGAAGAACTTTGCAACCAACAATCTTCTTTAAGTTTGTGTGTTAGTCACGTACTAGGAGTCGTGCATCATTAGTTAGTCACGTACAGGGATCCGTGCAAAAAGTGTGGCATTCATATATTGAAGAGTTCAGAGGTTCTGAAGCGGTAGAAGATTTCTACTATAAATTCATCTACGGGGATTGTAGAGTCTAGGGACAAAGATTTTGTACTAGATCTGAAACTTCTCTTTACTATAGTGGATTGTTTTTCGAGAAGGTTTCCCCCTAGATTTTTTACCAGTGAAACTAGTTTATTTCATTAGTTTTCCTGTGTCATCATATCTTGTCTTATTTATTTTATTCCGCTGCATGATTTTGACATGATATTGATGTTTGTTTAATTTAGCAAGTTCATAATAAATCTAATTAATAACTTGAATTTAAAACTTGTTAATTCTAACAACTGGGGTCTAAATTTCTCAACAATCTTTATTTGTTTCAGTTAGGATTGCAACCTTTTTTAAGTTGGTGGTTATTTTCCATTAATACCAAAAACTCCACAATGGTATCTCCGCTTAATAGTCAATGCCTTCAGAGTCACTAACATGGCCAGTTTATTTTTTCTTTGAAATTTTCTCAATTTCATTAATTCTTATTCATCTAATGAGTAATGACTAATGGTGTTTATACCCATGGCAATCCTCACATAAGTACAAGGCAGAAAGAGAGCTCACTTGTTACAGGTGAAGTTGGCACCTTGGCATTTACCCTTCCATTTACTAGGTGGAGAGCCAAGCCCTTCATCGTTGAAGCTATCAGATTCTGGCCAGATTCCTGCAACACAACAGATATGGAAAAACTTCAAATTTGAGCATTTGCTTTGTTATTTACTCAAAGCAAAATGGTGACAATTGTGCGCTTAATATAATAACCATTGTCAAGAAGCCCAATAATGACATCTCCTTCTTGAGGGCTTCCAACTTTGCCTTTGGAGGGGAAACCCATAAAGTCCCATGACCTTGTAGTGTGAAGATTTAGTCTGTGGTTCGGAAGTACTGAAATCACACCTTCCATTTCTGCAATACATTTTAACTGCTTTTAGCACACAAACGGTAGTAAAATTTCATTCACCTGAGAATTTTTCAACTTCTTCATCAGTTAATTTAGCTGCAAATCCATTAAAACTCTTCACATAACTATAGAGTAGTGACTCTTTGGCGGTTGAAGTACTGCAATTGGGGAAAAAAAAAAGATATATGCTTGAGATAATTCAAAATTTAAAGCAGTTATGGGAAGGGATTTATATTAGGAATGAAGCATGTAACACTATGAACAAGTTAAGCCTTTTGGGTGGTTTCCAGTTATAAAAGTGATGACCTTGAAGTGTAATTCTGTTTTGGAGTGTAAACTAGAAGTCTCTTGATTATTATATAATCTAAAAATGTCACATTACTCGCACTTCGCAGCTCAATCTAAAATTTTCTCCCAACAATTGTTTAGATTGTCTGTCACTGTTTTCATGTGTCTATCTCTATCATGTCCAAGATCACTATTTGGTTCCTGTTGACACATCTTAAAATAACTACTCATTCGCTCTACATAACGTTAGCATGCACCATAACACCTTGATAGAGATAAGTTCCCTTTGCATTATCACGTCAGCTTCGAGGCTCTAGCATGGTTATTAGTCATTACAGTAACTGTACATAGCTTTTAATTGCCGTAGTTTTTAACACTAATTATAGGGTATTAACTTAACTAGAAGACTTGTGATAAATTATGACATTATGTAGTGACAGGCTAAAAGTTATAACACCTTCCATGTACTCTCTCTAGCATGGAATGATGCGTTGATTCGACAGAAAAATCTCCTTGAGGCTTCTCTCCCATGTATACAATGTGAACCTGTACGTAACACAAACTCCTTAATAAAGAAACCATGTTGAATTACTTTTGGACATTAAATAGACTAAATTTAAACTATGAAAACCAATGTACCTTCCTTTCCTGGCCATGGCAACTCATCCGAAGAGCTGCAAGTAATAATGTGTGCAAAAGAATATGTAGCACTGCCTTGGCCATTGGTATTGAACTTTGTTCAACTGTAAGAGTCTTAAGTCGATGCCTTACGAGATAAAACTCTGTATTTATACAAGAAATGAAAACTTGAAATATCCGCTTGCTGTTTCTACCATCATTTGTCAAGCTTCACTTGTTTCTGTTTTGTTATAGTCCCTAAATTATTGTCACCAAAATATGTTAAAAAAACATTATATATATGAAGAGCTTGCTATTGCCAATTTCAATTGACCAAATTAATAAGCTGATTATATTATTGTTTTGGTCGTCTTTGCACTTCAATTTTCTTTTGCCACTAGCTCAAAAAATATGTACAATTATTTAGGCATGCCGTCATGATAATTGTCCGAGTCTCCCTAGTTAGAGTTTTACCATTTCTTTTTGTAATAACAATTTATTATCATCTTTGTCTTATTTTTTACACGTATGTGTCCTGGAGTCAATGGCCGGCCCTCGCCTGCATATGGGAAATTCGGTACACTTCTCTTTGATGATTCTGTCTTAAGTATTGGAAATGTTTAGCTTTGTTTAACAGGAAAATATATAGTACAGTTAACTACTCATTCATTTTTATTTTATATTTTAAATTGAATCAAAGACTTATATTTGTCGAGCAGAATAATATACGGCCACTCTATGTTGGTCTATGTTTTCCTCACCCATGTGCTACGATTCTATTGCAAACTTCAATAGTTGCAGTCCTCACCCATGTGCTATGAGTCTATTGCAAACTTAAAGAGTTGCAGAAAACATGAGTATATTGTATGTCAAAGCACAAGTATTGCAGAGTTAACAAATTCAGCCACTCCATGCATCAAGAGTGGAGTAAAAGAGATTTTGGGGGAGATTACCAACCAGCTACAAGAGAAGCAGAAGAGATTACACAAACTCGACATGGAGCCTAGGACTTAAAAAAAATTTATAAAAAAAAAATGGTTTTTAATGGTTAGATAGAGATATCATGCATGTATGACTTGCATAAATTTATATTAAAATTTCATTGACTATAGTTACACACAAATTAATTTTTATGAAAGAAGATGAATTAATTATTACATAAAAAGGCCAACGGGGCTTGGTTCAGCTGGTAAGGTTCGGACGCTTCGTCTAACCCACCTAGGTTCGAATCCCGCTGCCAGCAGGTTTCCGTTGGTGGGCATACTTAGTGGCGAGGTGTACTCGATAAAAAGAGGTGACTCCCACACAGCCGTTGGTCGAGCCGATTAGACAGTGCTTCCGGCCTCCCGCTGGCTCCCTGCCCGGGGGTAAAATATAGCCATAAACGCCCCCATTTTTCCCTTCTCAAAAAAAAAAAAAAATTTATTACATATAAAGGATGTGAGGCCTAATAGTTTATATATATATATATATATATATATATATATTACTTGTTCAAAGGTAACAGTAATTATCCAAAACTAGTCGTAGACCCGCGCGTTGCGCATGATATTTTTTTAGATAAAATACTCTTTTAGTTCCTAGACTTTATAAAGAGTTAATATATATATATATATATATAGTTTTATCATATTTTTCATAATCTTATCTATAACATTTTTTACCATTATCATATATTTATTGGTTGATGATTTGTATAAAATAGACATTAAATGAGAGGTAGAACTATTCAATAATTTTTTTTAAGTCATGGTGTATGAAGATTATGATTATATATATATATATATATATATAATTTCCCTAGTTAGAGTTTGATTAGTTTTAAGTTTAAATTTTGTATTATTATATTTAATTGTTGATTTTATTGCACTATAAAGTTTTTAATGTCCTTTGTATAGTCATCTCTATTTTATTTCTTACTCCTCTTTACCACCATTTTGGGGGTGTTTGGTTTGTGTTTTCAAACAATCATTTTCAGTTTTTATACAACATTTCACGCATTTCAACGCACTTTTTCACCCACATCTATTTCCACAAACATTTTCAAACAACAATTTTCAGTTTTTAAACACATATACCAAACGGGCCCTTTATTTTCCAAATAACAGTTATTAATTGATGTTTGATTTCATTTCCTTTTTTTTTTTTCCCTTCATTTATTCTTCATTACTTTTTATGTTCCCTTGCTAGTTGTAAATTTTATGGTTATTAGTAAGAAATAGATATCATGGATGGCTTAAATAGTTAAAGATGTAGTTATGTTAGTGGTATGTCAAAGGTTTTTTTTTTTTTTTTAATGGGAGATGTGGCTAAATTTAAATGTTAAATAAAATGATATAAGAAAAAAATTAAACATAAAATACATAACAATAAACAATAACTTATCCAAATAATTCTATGTAATATAATAATAGTACATTCTTATATACTATTTTTAATTATTTATAATGCAATATGATAATATTTAACAATCAAAGTCATTAAAAAAATAAAAAATAAAAACTTAAAACACAAAACTAAATCCCATCAATCAAAATAGAGTTCTAAAGAATACAAAACTTTATCAAGCCAAAATAGAGATGCAAGAAAAATAAAAATAAAAATCCACCAAAAAATTGAGGGAGAAAGAGTGGGAAATAACCAACTTTTAGTGCGAGAAAATTATGTAAAGAATTGAAGAGTGAATGACAAATTTATCCTAAGAGGATGATAACAAAAAGAAACAAAATAAATGAAGATAAAAGGAAAGAGGAAGAGTTATATCAAGGTAGAATGTTTGGCGAGATGAAAAGGTAAAGAGAATGAGAAAGGTTGGAGAAAGTGTAAATGTTAAAAAAAAAATGAGTACAATTAGATGAGCACAATAAAAAATTACATTTTATATTTTTTAAAACAAAAAGAGAGAGAAAATATAAATAATTTAATGATAAGGAGGATGTGGTTGAATTTCAATATTGAGTAAAATAGAAGAGAAGAAAAAAAAAGAAAAATTAAAAGATATAACAATAAACACTAAATTATCCAAATTATGCTATGTAATGGAATACTATTTTATTTTTATCTACTATCTTTAATTTTTTATAATGTAATCGGATAAAATTTAACAATCAAAGAGCAAAATAATAATAATAATAATAACTTAAAACACAAAACTAAATCGTATCAACCTAAATTAGAGTTCTTAAAAATACAAAAATTTATCAACCTAAAGCGGAGATGCAATAAAAAATAAAAATCCACCAAAACATTGAGAGAGAGAGAGAGAGAGAACTATGCAAAGAATGGAAAAGAGTGACAAATTTATAGTAAAAGGGAAGGGATAAGAAGAGACAAATAAAGGAAGATGAAGGGAAAGATGAATAGCAATATTAAAGTAGAGGGTAGTGGGGAGATGAAAAGGTAAGGGAAGAAGAAAGGTTGAAGAAAGTGTAAATATTTAAAAAATAAGTGAATGTAAAAAAAATTATAGGAAAATTGGAAATAAAAAAGAAATATATATAGATGTTAAAACCGACAAAGATGAATATGTAAAGTCAATAATCTATTTATACATATATATATATATATATTTCGTTTTTGTAAATAAATAAATAATAATAATAATTATGCAGCAAATGTCGTGTCGATGAGGTGGCGCAACAGGAGCTCAGCAACAATAAATGTCACGCTTCAGCTTTTAGTAATATATAGATATAGATATAGATTATTTGACATAAATTTTTTTTTTTTTTAAGTTAAAAATTGTTCTACAAACCAATAATATCTTTAACATTAGTGGACCACTTCATGTAGCAAATGTGAAGAATATCCATAATTGAAATGTATTCCTCTCATACTTCAAAGTTCAAACTAATGATCTATCTAGTGTTGGAATTTTTTACTTAATAATAAATATTTAAAAAATTATTTAACCAAATAGAACTGCCTAAGTTATTCCCGAAGGAGATGTCCTATTTGTTATTGATTCTCTTCCTCTTCTCTCCTCCTTGATCAAGCTTCACTGGTAAAAATAAAAATCCACCAAAAAATTGAGGGAGAAAGAGTGGGAAATAAGCACCTTTTAGTGAGAGAAAATTATGTAAAGAATTGAAGAGTGAATGACAAATTTATACTAAGAGGATGATAATAAAAAGAAACAAAATAAATGAAGATAAAAGGAAAGAGGAAGAGTTATATCAAGGTAGAATGTTTGGGGAGATGAAAAGGTAAAGAGAATGAGAAAGGTTGGAGAAAGTGTAAATGTTAAAAAAAAAATGAGTATAATTTGATGAGCACAATAAAAAATTACATTTTTTATTTTTTAAAACAAAAATAGAGAGAAAATATAAATAATTTAATGATAAAGACGATGTCGTTGAATTTCAAAATTGAGTAAAATAGAAGAGAAGAAAAAAAAAAGAAAAATTAAAAGATATAACAATAAACACTAAATTATCCAAATTATGGTATGTAATGGAATACTATTTTATTTTTATCTACTATCTTTAATTTTTTATAATGAAATCGGACAAAATTTAACAATCAAAGAGCAAAATAATAATAATAATAACTTAAAACACAAAACTAAATCGTATCAACCTAAATTAGAGTTCTTAAAAATACAAAAATTTATCAACCCAAAGCGGAGATGCAATAAAAAATAAAAATCCACCAAAACATTGAGAGAGAGAACCTTTTTGTGAGAGAAAACTATGCAAAGAATAGAAAAAAGTGACAAATTTATAGTAAAAGGGAAGGGATAAAAAGAGACAAATAAAGGAAGATGAAGGGAAATATGAATAGCAATATTAAAGTAGAGGGTAGTGGGGAGATGAAAAGGTATGGGAAAAAGAAAGGTTGAAGAAAGTGTAAATATTTAAAAAATAAGTGAATGTAAAAAAAAAAAAAAATTATATGAAAGTTAGAAATAAAAACGAAATATATATAGATGTTAAAACCGACAAAAATGAATATGTAAAGTCAATAATCTATTTATATATATATATATATATTTCTTTTTTGCAAATAAAAAATAATAATTATGCGGCGAATGTCGTGGCGATGAGGTGGCGCAAGAGGAGCTCAGCAGCAATAAATGTCACGCTTCAACTTTTAGTAATATTTAGCCACTCCATGCATCAAGAGTGGAGTAAAAGAGATTTTGGGGGAGATTACCAACCAACTACAAGAGAAGCAGAACAGATTACATAAACTCGACATGGAGCCTAGGACTTAAAAAAAAAATTAAAAAAAAAAAAAAAATTGGTTTTTAATGGTTAGATAGATATCATGCATGTATGACTTACATAAATTTATATTAAAATTTCATTGACTATAGTCACACACAAATTTTTATGAAAGAAGATGAATTAATTATTACATATAAAGGATGTGAGGCCTAATAGTTTATATATATATATATATATATATATATATATATATTACCTGTTCAAAGGTAACAGTAATTATCCAAAACTAGTCGTAGACCCGCACGTTGTGCATGATTTTTTTTTAGATAAAATACTATTTCAGTACCTAGATTTTATAAAGAGTTAATATATATATATATATATATATAGTTTTATCATATTTTTCATAATCTTATCTATAACATTTTTTACCATTATCATATATTTATTGGTTGATGATTTGTATAAAATAGACATTAAATGAGAGGTAGAACTATTCAATAATTTTTTTTAAGTCATGGTGTATGAAGATTATGATTTTATATATATATAATTTCCCTAGTTAGAGTTTGATTAGTTTAAAGTTTAAATTTTGTATTATTATATTTGTGGGGCCCGTGGGCCTGGTAGCCTCGGCCCATCTTGCATTTGGCCCAAGGCCCATTCCGAGGAAGGATGATCGTCCGAGGATGGTGTATGAGAACCATGCTTTTTGGATCCACGCCGAGGACATCCCTGTCCTCGGCGTACCGAGGCTGATTCCAGGTGGGGGAACAGGCCCAGAACAGGTTGTCACCTCCACACTAAATGCACTCACCTAACCCCCTGGCCGCATTAATGGGATGTAACCCCTGAACAGGGTAGCATTGGTCATTGTGAACCACTCGAGTACTGATAAGGCCTCTAATGGGACGGACGGTCAGAGGGAAGGCAAGTGGATGATCAACAAATGGAAGAAAGAGATAGGAGGAAGAGGACTATATAAGAGGGGCGAGCAAAGTGGTGAGGGGGGGGGGGGGGGGGGGAAAGGGAGGAGGAACCTCCTCGGACAAGCGCCGAGGAGCTACCCTTAAGAATAAGTTGGGTTCATTCCCCTTCAATGGTGAAGAGTACCTTGTGCACTGTTGTTAGTCTGTTAGGGCCTAATTCTTCATCCCACTCTCTAGAAATGTATTGTTAAGGCCTTTCTAAATTGAGTCCTTACAATTGGCGCCGTCTGTGGGAAGGATTAGTGCACTAGCAGGCGCAACGGACGATCGTTCCTAAATAGCTAGTTTACGGAAGGTTGATAACGATGCGTCACACAAAAAAAAAAAAAAAAAAAAAAAAAAAAAAAAAAAAACCATTGCAGAAAAGTAGAAGATTCAAAGGAAAAGAAGAGAAACATGACAGTGTTTTATTAAATGAAAAGAAAACGTACAAGATACAAACAGAGGCTCAGACAAGCTTGTTTTAAAGCCAATTTTACAAACAGAGGCCCAGATAGGCCTGTTTTAAAGCTAACTAAGGGGGAGGGGGCTAAGGTCGGCCTGTTTCAAGGCTACCAATAACTCCCGCGCTGGTGCGGTGGTGCTGGCACGAAGAGAGGAGCAGATGCAAGGGCGCCTGATGGCCTTTCCCCATGATGTTCCCTTGATTCTCTTCCAGCCCCACGGTGGTTGACCGTTGGAGACGGCAACACTCGGGCACCGGGCATGACGTAATCTTGTACAACTCCACCGATGTAAATGCACCCCGGAGAAGGGCGTTATGTACTTCAGGGACCTCCCTCTTGGCCGCTGTGCACGGTACCATCAGGATGACACTCAAACTTTGCCGCGCCGCGAGTCTGGCGCGGGCCATACCCACAACGGTTCTCGGTCGAGGGAAGAGGACCTTCAACCTGTGTGCCCTTACTCCCATCCAAGGCCGTCCCATTTCTCCAAACTCTTATCACAATTCTGGTAAGGTTATTGAGGGGGCTTTGAAGGTTGATGGGACATGTTTCTTGCTTTGTTAGAGGATTCGTGGGGCATAGAAGGGCATTTCCCCCGTATAGCCTTTTATAGAGGGGGGAGATTGGTGAGAAATGATCTACACTGGATTCGAGAGAAAGATTTTCGGTGACATTAATTCTGACCATATTTCAAGGCGGTTGTCAACCGTTCGATCTGTATCAATCCACGAGGATATTAATGCGAGTGCGCCTCCCGTGTCGAAACGTCAAGCGCAGAACGCGAACAGTCAGGAGGCGCCTCGTAATTGAAGAGGGCAGAAACTTGAACTGAAGGCGGGGTTACCGACGCGCATAGGATTAGGATTCTAAGCCATTCTTGCCCAGGGCACCGCGGAGTCAAGGGTCCAGTCCGCAAGATGAAACACGTCCGACAAAGCAGGGCCGAGGCTATCATCACGCTAAAAATGATATTTCCTGCGCCGAGGACAAATTCCTTCACCTCAGCTATACCTGGGTACTAGACAGAACCAAGGTATTGCATGGTCCAAGGACTCAAACCTATGGGGAAACTAGATACTTACAGAAGAATAGAAGTGTTAGACAGAACCAAGGCATTGCATGGTCCTCGGACTCAAACCTATGGGAAAACTAACCACACAGCTATACCTGGGTACTAGACAGAACCAAGGTATTGCATGGTCTAAGGACTCAAACTTATGGGGAAACTAGATACTTACAGAATAATAGAAGTGTTAGACAGAACCAAGGCATTGCATGGTCCTCGGACTCAAGCCTATGGGAAAACTAACCACACAGCTATACCTGGGTACTAGACAGAACCAAGGTATTGCATGGTCCAAGGACTCAAACCTATGGGGAAACTAGATACTTACAGAAGAATAGAAGTGTTAGACAGAACCAAGGCATTGCATGGTCCTCGGACTCAAGCCTATGGGAAAACTAACCACACAGCTATACCTGGGTACTAGACAGAACCAAGGTATTGCATGGTCCAAGGACTCAAACCTATAGGGAAACTAGATACTTACAGAAGAATAGAAGTGTTAGACAGAACCAAGGCATTGCATGGTCCTTGGACTCAAGCCTATGGGAAAACTAACCACACAGCTATACCTGGGTACTAGACAGAACCAAGGTATTGCATGGTCCAAGGACTCAAACCTATGGGGAAACTAGATACTTACAGAAGAATAGAAGTGTTAGACAGAACCAAGGCATTGCATGGTCCTCGGACTCAAGCCTATGGGAAAACTAACCACACAGCTATACCTGGGTACTAGATAGAACCAAGGTATTGCATGGTCCAAGGACTCAAACCTATGGGGAAACTAGATACGTACAGAAGAATAGAAGTGTTAGACAGAACCAAGGCATTGCATGGTCTTCGGACTCAAGCCTATGGGAAAACTAACCACATAGCTATACCTGGGTACTAGACAGAACCAAGGTATTGCATGGTCCAAGGACTCAAACCTATGGGGAAACTAGATACTTACAGAAGAATAGAAGTGTTAGACAGAACCAAGGCATTGCATGGTCCTTGGACTCGAGCCTATGGGAAAACTAACCACACAGCTATACCTGGGTACTAGACAGAACCAAGGTATTGCATGGTCCAAGGACTCAAACCTATGGGGAAACTAGATACTTACAGAAGAATAGAAGTGTTAGACAGAACCAAGGCATTGCATGGTCCTCGGACTCAAGCCTATGGGAAAACTAACCACACAACTATACCTGGGTACTAGACAGAACCAAGGTATTGCATGGTCCAAGGACTCAAACCTATGGGGAAACTAGATACTTACAGAAGAATAGAAGTGTTAGACAGAACCAAGGCATTGCATGGTCCTCGGACTCAAGCCTATGGGAAAACTAACCACACAGCTATACCTGGGTACTAAATAGAACCAAGATATTGCATGGTCCAAGGACTCAAACCTATGGGGAAACTAGATACTTACAGAAGAATAGAAGTGTTAGACAGAACCAAGGCATTGCATGGTCCTCGAACTCAAGCCTATGGGAAAACTAACCACACAGCTATACTTGGGTACTAGACAGAACCAAGATATTGCATGGTCCAAGGACTCAAACCTATGGGGAAACTAGATACTTACAGAAGAATAGAAGTGTTAGACAGAACCAAGGCATTGCATGGTCCTCGGACTCAAGCCTATGGGAAAACTAACCACACAGCTATACCTGGGTACTAGACAGAACCAAGGTATTGCATGGTCCAATGACTCAAACCTATAGGGAAACTAGATATTTACAGAAGAATAGAAGTGTTAGACAGAACCAAGGCATTGCATGGTCCTTGGACTCAAGCCTATGGGAAAACTAACCACACAACTATACCTGGGTACTAGACAGAACCAAGGTATTGCATGGTCCAAGGACTCAAACCTATGGAGAAACTAGATACTTACAGAAGAATAGAAGTGTTAGACAGAACCAAGGCATTGCATGGTCCTCGGACTCAAGCCTATGGGAAAACTAACCACACAGCTATACCTGGGTACTAGATAGAACCAAGGTATTGCATGGTCCAAGGACTCAAACCTATGGGGAAACTAGATACTTACAGAAGAATAGAAGTGTTAGACAGAACCAAGGCATTGCATGGTCCTTGGACTCGAGCCTATGGGAAAACTAACCACTCAACTATACCTGGGTACTAGACAGAACCAAGGTATTGCATGGTCCAAGGACTCAAACCTATGGGGAAACTAGATACTTACAGAAGAATAGAAGTGTTAGACAGAACCAAGGCATTGCATGGTCCTCGGACTCAAGCCTATGGGAAAACTAACCACACAACTATACCTGGGTACTAGACAGAACCAAGGTATTGCATGGTCCAAGGACTCAAACCTATGGGGAAACTAGCTACTTACAGAAGAACCGAAGGGTTAAACTAACTATTTGCAGAAGAACCAAAGCGTTATCTAGAACCGAATTGTGATACGGTCCTCGGATTCATGCCTGAAGGATAGTTGATGGTCTCATGAGACTAAGTCCAAAACAGAACCAAGGTATTGAGCAAAATATTAGAGTACGGCAGGTAAAAGGAAGCATCAATAACTAGAAGCGAAATATTGAATATTCATTTCAAATAGAAAATGTATAGTTTCATTACAATGCCCCCGAGGCAAGAAGCAAAATGAAATGAAAAAGAAAGCAAATAACAGTGTCCTATGCCATTTGCCATTTGTCATTTCCCCCCAACTCAGTAGGCAAATTGTCTTGAGGGGCTTGTCAAAAGTCTTCAACCAACACCTAGGGACCTTGTCTCGGAGGGGCTACTTCAGAGGACCCTTCCACGGTAGGAGAAATCGGAGGAACCGTGAGTGTGGCTGGGGAGTTAGCAGGAAGCCTCACCACATCTTGGGGCACTTCTTGACCCTCGGTTCTAGCCCCCTCCAACGCTCCATGGGGCCCAGCCTCCTCAATAGGTCTGTCAGCTGAAGGTATGTCCTCGGCTGCTTTGGTCTGACTTTCACCTGCCACCGGTAATGTAGTCTCCTCCTCGGAAGTAATGGGGATAACCTCGCGTATTGCCGGGGGGTAATATACTCTTTCTGCCCTTCTAAGGTCAGACGAGGCATCAACTCCCGCTTGGTTGAGCGCTTCGGTCCAGGTCTGGGAGCAAAAGCGCCTGCATACTTCAGGGATTTGGTCCTTGAAGGTAGCTTCAGTCTTAGCCACCCCTTCGGCAAAAGCCTCCTCTTCCGCTTGTTCTAAGGAACGCTCAGCGTCTGTTTTCGCAAACACAGCCTCTTCTTTGGCCCTCACGGCCTCATCCCTGGCATATTCGGCAACACCCTTCGTCCAAATCGCCTCGGCCAGCTTTTTCTTCAGGTCGGCGATGTTCTCTTCAGCGGATCGCAGTCGGCCCTCAACCTCTTGCAGTCGCTTCATATGATCCTCGGCTTGCTTTGTAGCTGCGGCTAAATCAGAGGCCGTGTTATCTCTGGCCTTTGTCATCTCCTCCAGATTTTCGATCGCCTTTTTTAGATCTGCCTCAGATCTCTTAAGGGTACTTGCAGCTTTCAAGAACTTGTCACGCTCCTGCGCTAAAGCGTTACTTTGGCCATCGACCTCCTCATCCAGCCTGAAAATGGCCTAGACCGCCTGCCAACAAAAACAGATACACTGTAAAGAGAAGGGAAAGTGCTAAGCAATAAAATTCAAGTAGAATAAACAAGTACCAGGGGACCCACCATGCCTAGATATCTCTTAAGGTTAAGGGCAACCTCTAGCCCACTCATGCTCCCAAGCTCGGCCATATCGGCGGGAAGGAGAAGAGATTTCTCCAGGGCGTCGGCTACGAGAGCCCCCTCGCCTCCTCGGGATTCTCGGATCGTTGCGTCATCCATCAAAGGTTGACCATGAAGCATGGCAGCAGGCAGCCAGGCCTGGGCCTCGGACTGTTGGACTATCTCTTTTCCTTTACGTTGACCACCGAGCCTTAGTTGTTTGGAAGGCCAGTGGATTCCACTTTCCTCTGGCGAAGAATGGGATTTGCCCCCATCCATTGGGTCCTTGCCCTTAGAAGATCTCTTCCTTTTTGGGTCGGAGGATTTGGACTGAGGGTCTGAGATTGGAGGGATAGAGGACGACCTGGTGCGCACAGACAAAGGCTGGGGCAGAGGTGATGGGGGCTTGGGCTGTGATTCTCTTGGCACACCTTTCTTGGAGTTGCCCTCAAGCAGGTCAAGAAGGCTGGTTTGGGGCTGTCTCTTTAAACCCACCTTAGCCTAAGTACCAACCCTTGGGGACTGAAGACCGGCTTCGGACAAATGGGGGTCCCCCAGATTACTAGAGGGAACCTCGGACTGATCAGCTAGGTTAAACACACTAAATTTGTCCTCAGACGAGCTCAGTTTGACCACCTCCCCTGCCTTTTCAGGGCTCCCTTCCTCGGTCTCTGTTGCTTGATGGGATGAGGAAGTACCTGCCAACGGAATGCCTTCCGGAGTATAAGATCCTTCGAAAAATGCAAAACCGTCCTCTACCACAGTGATTTGCCTAAGCCGAGGATCACGAGCCCTAATAACGTGCTTTGGGACTGGGAATGACTTCTGGGCTAGGTCGCATCCGAGGATCTGGTGGGCGGCTCTGACCTGGTTATCAGCCTTGTTCAGAAAAAGTTCCACCCTAAGAACGGCTTCCAAATCCTCCTTGTTGACCAGGTGGAAATGACGCGTAAAGGCGTGCGGATCTGCAGAAGGAGAAACAAAACTCCTGTGATCAATTAACCAAAGCAAATATGCAACAAAGAAGAAATACAAGAATCCAGACCGCCTCCTACTTCAAGTACCCTACCTAGCTCTCCCTCTACTGTCGGGCAGTGGAGACCGTCGTGCCATTCCCCTGACACAATGAGAAAATCTTGAGTCAGCCTCTTATTAGAATCGGGAAGGCACTGGATAAGTCGGACCCTATCGTCCCTCATCTTTATATAGTACGTCTTACCCCTCAGGTGCTGAAGGTTGTAGCACCAGTTTACATCATGGTGAGTTAATCTCAATCCCATTTTCTCATTCAAGGTGTCTACACACCCTAGTATCCTAAATACATTAACGGCACACTGGTTAGGAGCCAGCCGAAAATGCCTAAGGTAACCGCTCGTCACTGGCCTCATAGGGATTCTCATCCCTCCCTCTACGAAGGCGACTATGGGGATCACAACTTCACCCTCGTTTCTCTTAATATACCACTCCCCTTCCTCACAATACCTCAAACTCACATTACTGGGTATCCTATAATCGACAATGAATTTCTTCATCATCTCGTCGGACTCAACCAACTTTTTAAACTTACCCATTCCTAGCAACGAGTAAAGGATCCGAAAGAAGGAAAGAGAGAATAGAATCAAAGAAAATTTTGTTCTACTGAGAGAAGAAGACTTACAGAAATGTGGAGATCCTCCTCGGGCAGTGTGGGAGTTGAACCAGATTCAAGGTATATGCACCAAAAGTTCGTGAGCGCGCAAATAAGAAAGCCAAGCGGTTCAAACAAGTATTTATATCCCCAATTTAAGTTCACCAAGCGTAACCTCCCGCCCATAAAAGCAGAAAGTCCCCACCGAACGATTACTATCACACCGTTGGAAGTGGGAAACGTGGAGCCGCCCAAAAGTTAATGCGGGCGCACACTGAGTCTCGAAACGCCAAAACGTACATTGGGCAGGCGAAAAGTAACCAGCCCTGACGGGGGCCGAGGTGGGGTGAATCATCTAGAGGGCCCGTGGGTATCAAAACCCTCCTTCCCGTCCGAGGGAACGGGCAGCAGGATTTTGAGGGGCTATTGTGGGGCTCGTGGGCCTGGTAGCCTCGGCCCATCTTGCATTTGGCCCAAGGCCCATTCCGAGGAAGGATGATCGTCCGAGGATGGTGTATGAGGACCTATGCTTTTTGGATCCACGCCGAGGACATCCCTGTCCTCGGCGTACTGAGGCTGATTCCAGGTGGGGGAACAGGCCCAGAACAGGTTGTCACCTCCACACTAAATGCACTCACCTAACCCCCTGGCCGCATTAATGGGGATGTAACCCCTGGACAGGGTAACATTGGTCATTGTGAACCACTCGAGTACTGATAAGGCCTCTGATGGGACGGACGGTCAGAGGGAAGGCAAGTGGATGATCAACAAATGGAAGAAAGAGATAGGAGGAAGAGGACTATATAAGAGGGGCGAGCAAAGCAGTGGGTGGGGGGGGGGGGGGGAAGGGAGGAGGAACCTCCTCGGATAAGCGCCGAGGAGCTACCCTTAGGAATAAGTAAGGTTCATTCCCCTTCAATGGTGAAGAGTACCTTGTGCACTGTTGTTAGTCTGTTAGGGCCTAATTCTTCATCCCACTCTCTAGAAATGTATTGATAGGGCCTTTCTAAATTGAGTCCCCACAATATTTAATTGTTGATTTTATTGCACTATAAAGTTTTTAATGTCCTTTGTATAGTCATCTCTATTTTATTTCTTACTCCTCTTTACCACCATTTTGGGGGTGTTTGGTTTGCGTTTTCAAACAATCATTTTCAGTTTTTATACAACATTTCACGCATTTCAACGCACTTTTTCACCCACATCTATTTCCACAAACATTTTCAAACAACAATTTTCAGTTTTTAAACACATATACCAAACGGGCCATTTATTTTCCAAATAACAGTTATTAATTGATGTTTGATTTCATTTCCTTTTTTTTTCCCCTTCATTTATTCTTTATTACTTTTTATGTTCCCTTGCTAGTTGTAAATTTTATGGTTATTAGTAAGAAATAGATATCATGGATGGCTTAAATAGTTATAGATGTAGTTATGTTAGTGGTATGTCAAAGGTTTTTTTTTTTTTTTTTTTTAATGGGAGATGTGGCTAAATTTAAATGTTAAATAAAATGATATAAGAAAAAAATTAAACATAAAATACATAACAATAAACAATAACTTATCCAAATAATTCTATGTAATATAATAATAGTACATTCTTATATACTATTTTTAATTATTTATAATGCAATATGATAATATTTAACAATCAAAGTCATTAAAAAAAATAAAAAATAAAAACTTAAAACACAAAACTAAATCCCATCAACCAAAATAGAGTTCTAAAGAATACAAAACTTTATCAAGCTAAAATAGAGATGCAAGAAAAATAAAATAAAAATCCACCAAAAAATTGAGGGAGAAAGAGTGGGAAATAACCAACTTTTAGTGAGAGAAAATTATGTAAAGAATTGAAGTGTGAATGACAAATTTATCCTAAGAGGATGATAACAAAAAGAAACAAAATAAATGAATATAAAAGGAAAGAGGAAGAGTTATATCAAGGTAGAATGTTTGGGGAGATGAAAAGGTAAAGAGAATGAGAAAGGTTGGAGAAAGTGTAAATGTTAAAAAAAAAAAATGAGTACAATTTGATGAGCACAATAAAAAATTACATTTTTTATTTTTTAAAACAAAAAGAGAGAGAAAATATAAATAATTTAATGATAAGGAGGATGTAGTTTAATTTCAATATTGAGTAAAATAGAAGAGAAGAAAAAAAAATTTAAAAGATATAACAATAAACACTAAATTATCCAAATTATGCTATGTAATGGAATACTATTTTATTTTTATCTACTATCTTTAATTTTTTATAATGTAACCAGATAAAATTTAACAATCAAAGAGCAAAATAATAATAATAACTTAAAACACAAAACTAAATCGTATCAACCTAAATTAGAGTTCTTAAAAATACAAAAATTTATCAACCTAAAGCGGAGATGCAATAAAAAATAAAAATCCACCAAAACATTGAGAGAGAGAGAACCTTTTTGTGAGAGAAAACTATGCAAAGAATGGAAAAAAGTGACAAATTTATAATAAAAGGGAAGGGGTAAAAAGAGACAAATAAAGGAAGATGAAGGGAAAGATGAATAGCAATATTAAAGTAGAGGGTCGTGGGATGATGAAAAGGTAAGCGAAGTGTAAAGTTGTGATTTACAACTATGTGTTTTGTTGGCTTTTATTCCGTGCCAAATTTGATTGTAATTACTATCAATTGTTTATACCCTGTATTTGTTGTGGGAATTGATGTAAGGGGTGTGTGATAGAGAGTGTGTGAAGACTCAAGCAAAGTGGAAGCTGAAGGAATCTCGCGGGTATGTCGCGACTAAGCTTCCCGCGAAGTGAAGCATGTGCCCTGCACATGCTGGAATGCGAAGAGTCAGGACAGATGGAGACAGATGGAGACAGCTGTCTCTCGCGAGTATCTCGCGGGTAAGGCCTTCCCGCGAGACACCCGCGAGAGACAGCTGTCTCCATCTGTCTCCATCTGTCCTGACTCTTCGCATTCCAGCATGTGCAAGGCACATGCTTCACTTCGCGGGAAGCTTAGTCGCGACATACCCGCGAGATTCCATCAGCTTCCACTTTGCTTGAGTCTTCACACACTCTCTATCACACACTGTTCTGCCAGCATGTACTGACTGACTCACACATTCTGCACCTATCCTATATAAACCCCCATTACCCACAAATGTTGAGGAATGCTTCAGAGAGAAAATCCTAGCCAAACACATTTGCAATTAGAGATTGTCATCCCCACCTTTCTCTATACACTTGCTTGTGGTATCTCCTCAACCCTTCCCTCTCCATTTCCACACCATTGAGAGGTTGATAGCCCAAACACTTACCACACCTTTTGAGAGTGTTGAGTGACGTTTTGGTGCTGCTGGGAAGCATTGGAAGAAGCCAAGGATGGCAGATGCAACATGGAGCTTGTTGCGGGATCTGGAGAACTAGACAAGACACGGTTCCGAGAAGCCTTGTTGGAGTAGGAGCTTGGAGGGCTTAGGTGCATCGGGTAGATTAGGCTTGGAGGGTCTTTTGCTTACTCATGTATCCCAACTGATTGTCTAGTGGATCGATTTCCGCTTGGAGGGCGGCGGAGAGGTTTTTCGCCGAGTTCTTCGATTTCCTCTTCGAGAACACGTCTTGGTGTTTTCTGTGTTTGCATCTTTCTTCCCTACTCTTGTTTTATTCCATTATACTGCTGTGTTGTTTAGTTTATGGATTAGAGTAGCTTATTACTTATACGCTTGTGTTTACACGTTTCCGCACTTAGTATTAAGTTTGTGTAAAATCAACCAAGCCGTAATTTTAATTGGGGGTCTAAACAGTTCTTGTGTTTTCAACACATTTTCGAGCTTTCACGAAGAAGAAAGGTTGAAGAAAGTGTAAATATTTAAAAAATAAGTGAATGTAAAAAAAAATAAAAAAATATAGGAAAATTAAAAATAAAAAAGAAATATATGTACATGTTAAAATCGACAAAGATGAATATGTAAAGTCAATAATATATTTATACATATATATATATATATATATATTTCGTTTTTGTAAATAAAAAATAAAAAATGATAATTATGCAGCAAATGTCGTGTCGATGAGGTGGCGCAACAGGAGCTCAGCAGCAATAAATGCCACGCTTCAGCTTTTAGTAATATATAGATATAGATATAGATTATTTCACATAATTTTTTTTTTTTTAAAGTTAAAAATTGTTCTACAAACCAATAATATCTTTAACATTAGTGGACCACTTCCTGTAGCAAATGTGAAGAATATCCATAATTGAAATGTATTCCTCTCATACTTCAAAGTTCAAACTAATGATCTATCTAGTGTTGGGATTTTTTAATTAATAATACATATTTAAAAAATTATTTAACCAAATAGAACTGCCTAAGTTATTCTTGAAGGAGATGTCCTGTTTGTTATTGATTCTCTTCCTCTTCTCTCCTCCTTGATCAAGCTTCACTGGTAAAAATAAAAATCCACCAAAAAATTGAGGGAGAAAGAGTGGGAAATAAGCACCTTTTAGTGAGAGAAAATTATGTAAAGAATTGAAAAGTGAATGACAAATTTATAGTAAGAGGATGATAATAAAAAGAAACAAAATAAATGAAGATAAAAGGAAAGAGTAAGAGTTATATCAAGGTAGAATGTTTGGGGAGATGAAAAGGTAAAGAGAATGAGAAAGGTTGGAGAAAGTGTAAATGTTAAAAAAAAAAAAATGAGTACAATTTGATGAGCACAATAAAAAATTACATTTTTTATTTTTTAATACAAAAATAGAGAGAAAATATAAATAATTTAATGCTAAGGACGATGTCGTTGAATTTCAAAATTGAATAAAATAGAAGAGAAGAAAAAAAAAAGAAAAATTAAAAGATATAACAATAAACACTAAATTATCCAAATTATGGTATGTAATGGAATACTATTTTATTTTTATCTACTATCTTTAATTTTTTATAATGTAATCGGATAAAATTTAACAATCAAAGAGCAAAATAATAATAACTTAAAACACAAAACTAAATCGTATCAACCTAAATTAGAGTTCTTAAAAATACAAAAATTTATCAACCTAAAGTGGAGATGCAATAAAAAATAAAAATCCACCAAAACATTGAGAGAGAGAACCTTTTTGTAAGAGAAAACTATGCAAAGAATGGAAAAGAGTAACAAATTTATAGTAAGAGAGAAGGAATAAGAAGAGACAAATAAAGGAAGATGAAGGGAAAGATGAATAGCAATATTAAAGTAGATGGTATTGGGTAGTGGAGAGATGAAAAGGTAAGGGAAGAGGAAAGGTTGAAGAAAGTGTAAATATTTAAAAAATAAGTGAATGTAAAAAAAAAAAAAATTTATAGGAAAATTAGAAATAAAAAAGAAATATATATAGATGTTAAAACCGACAAAGATGAATATGTAAAGTTAATAATCTATTTTTATATATATATATATATATATATTTCTTTTTTGCAAATAAAAAAATAAAAAATAAAAAATAATAATTATGCGGCGAATGTCGTGGCGATGATGTAGCGCAACAGGAGCTCAGCAGCAATAAATGTCACGCTTCAACTTTTAGTAATATTCAGCCACTCCATGCATCAAGAGTGGAGTAAAAGAGATTTTGGGGGAGATTACCAACCAACTACAAGAGAAGCAGAACAGATTACACAAACTCGACATGGAGCCTAGGACTTAAAAAAAATTTATAAAAAAAAAATGTGTTTTTAATGGTTAGATAGATATCATGCATGTATGACTTACATAAATTTATATTAAAATTTCATTGACTATAGTTACACACAAATTTTTATGAAAGAAGATGAATTAATTATTACATATAAAGGATGTGAGGCCTAATAGTTTATATATATATATATATATATATATATATTACCTGTTCAAAGGTAACAGTAATTATCCAAAACTAGTCGTAGACCCGCGCGTTGCGCATGATATTTTTTTAGAGAAAATACTATTTTAGTACCTAGATTTTATAAAGAGTTAATATATATATATATATATATATATATATAGTTTTATCATATTTTTCATAATCTTATCTATAACATTTTTTACCATTATCATATATTTATTGGTTGATGATTTGTATAAAATAGACATTAAATGAGAGGTAGAACTATTCAATATTTTTTTTTAAGTCATGGTGTATGAAGATTATGATTATATATATATATAATTTCCCTAGTTAGAGTTTGATTAGTTTTAAGTTTAAATTTTGTATTATTATATTTAATTGTTGATTTTATTGCACTATAAAGTTTTTAATGTCCTTTGTATAGTCATCTCTATTTTATTTCTTACTCCTCTTTACCACCATTTTGGGGGTGTTTGGTTTGTGTTTTCAAACAATCATTTTCAGTTTTTATACAACATTTCATGCATTTCAACACACTTTTTCACCCACATGTATTTCCACAAACATTTTCAAACAATAATTTTTAGTTTTTAAACACATATACCAAACGGGCCCATTATTTTCCAAATAACAGTTATTAATTGATGTTTGATTTCATTTCCTTTTTTTTTTCCCTTCATTTATTCTTTATTATTTTTTATGTTCCCTTGCTAGTTGTAAATTTTATGGTTATTAGTAAGAAATAGATATCATGGATGGCTTAAATAGTTATTATTGTAGTTATGTTAGTGGTATGTCAAAGGTTTTTTTTTTTTTTTTTAATGGGAGATGTGGCTAAATTTAAATGTTAAATAAAATGATATAAGAAAAAAATTAAACATAAAATACATAACAATAAACAATAACTTATCCAAATAATTCTATGTTGAAAGAAATTTAGATCCCTTAAACCAACCAGATTAACCTAGTTAATTTGCCAAGTGATTAATTTAGTCAATTTATGCAAATCTAGGTTATCACAATCACACAATCATATCAAGAATATAAAGCAGCGGAAATAGAAATAACACAATGATATGATCATCTAGGAAACCACACGGTAAAAACCTGGGGAGGATTTGACCCACCTATCCTCAAGGCAAACCTGAATCCACTATGAAAGAATAGAAGTTCATACAAAAGGACTTACAAGCTCCCCGCTTGACTTCCTAATGCTACCTGCCAGTAGAACTTACTGACACGACCACGTGCAAGCTCCGAATCCACGGACTCCTTCTTTCTTGGATTCTCCAATCAGCTACAAGCACTCATGCTTGTTATTCTTTAAACTCCAATGGCAGCAACCGAGATGATCATCAAGATGTTGAAGTTATCTCTACCTTGAAAACCCTAAGCTTTGTGTAAAGGAAAGCTCCTCTAGATCTCACAAGAGATTTACACAAAACAGCAATATGAGCAACAAAGACCTTAGAGAGGTTTGGGTACAAAACCCTAAAATACCAAAGAGGCACAAGAGGCACTCTAATCTCTCTAAAAAGCTCTGAAAACCCTCTCTAGGGTTAGCTTATGATGTCCTTTAAATACTGGAAAAAACGGCTCGCGATTTGGGCTTCAAACGAATAAGTTATGGCCATTTTACGTTTGCTGATTTTGCTGATATGCGACTTTCGATCGATCGAGTCTAATATCTGATTGATCGAACCAGGCCGAAAGTCACTAACACTTCTGCAGCCACTCGATTCCAACTTTACATAAAAGACACAACTTTAAGCAAGCCTAAACAAGACTAAACATATTGTTTTGATCATGGTTTGCCAACATTACACATTAGAGTTCTAAATACATAAATTCCTAAATCTTTAGAACCTAACAAACTCCCCCTTTGGCAATCCGTGACAAAACACAAATTAAAAGCTCAAAGTTTACAAGTAAAAGCCCATTACAAAAATAATGCTCATAACAACAAATCCAATCTTAACTACTATCCATCAATTGCAAGTGTAGACAGCAGCTCAATTGAATCAACCTGTATATTTCCTGAAACACTAAACAAAACGCATAAATGCATGTGTGGAAAATACAAGTAAACAAAAATAAATTCTTGACTTCACAAAACACAAAACAAAGACATATATCATGAAGAACTCATAAATATAAATCAATGAGCAGTGAACAAGAAACAGAAATAAAAACATAAGTAAACTAACTCTCCCCCTAAGTTAGATACAACAAAAAGTTTTTATATTCTCCCCCTAAACAAAACAAATAGGTCATCTATGTCTCCCCCTTTTTGTCACGTATTGACAAAGACTACCTAATCAGAAGGTAGACAGAAAACATACGCAACAGAGTAAGAGAAAATAGAGACAACTCCCCCTATGAAGGGCAATAACTCCCCCTAAGAACCACAAAGGTTTAAAAAAAATTTCTTCCCCTATAAAAATAGGAAAAACAAAACAAGTTTTGGGGAAAAATAAAGGGGGTGGGGAAAAAACACAAACTAAAGTTAAAAACTAAGGTGAGGATACACATGAAGAAAAAAATATTCTCTCTTTCAATAAAATACAAACATGGCACTATGTGACCCATAAACAGTTGCATGAGTAAAGAAAATATTTGCACATTGATTATCCATCATATCTCTTAAGAAAAATATTTTCTACAGTTCACATATAAGAAATAGCATATACTAGAATGTACAAAACTCAAAAATTAATCAATCAATTTTTAAATCAAGTTGAGTACCCAATGTAGCAAAGTGTATGCATGTATGTGTGAAAACAATGAGAGATATGACTGCAAAACTGCAAGATGGATACAAAAACAATGCAATGCATGTGAATCCTAAACACAAATGATGCATGAAAAAATATTTTGGTCAACAACATAGAAACTGAAAAATTTTCAGTTTCGATCGATTCTCGATCGATCGAACATCAATCGAGTCAGGCAGACTCAAACCTAAAATTTTAATCGCAATTTCGATTGATCGAAAAACAGGTTCGATCGATCAAAAGTCTGGAAAAATCAGATTTTTGAAAAACAGAGCATTTTAATGCAGAAACTCTTCAAAGCACATTGTAAAAAAAGTGTAAATATTTAAAAAATAAGTGAATGTAAAAAAAAAAATTATAGGAAGATTAGAAATAAAAAAGAAATATATATAGATGTTAAAACTGACAAAAATAAATATGTAAAGTCAATAATCTATTTATATGTATATATATATATATATATTTCTTTTTTGCAAATAAATAAATAATAAATAATAAATAATAATTATGCAGCGAATATCGTGGCGATGAGATGGCGCAACAGGAGCTCAGCAGCAATAAATGTCACGCTTCAGCTTTTAGTAATATTCAGCCACTCCATGCATCAAGAGTGGAGTAAAATAAAAAATAAAAATCCACCAAAACATTGAGAGAGAGAGAACCTTTTTGTGAGAGAAAACTATGCAAAGAATGGAAAAAAGTGACAAATTTATAGTAAAAGGGAAGGGATAAAAAGAGACAAATAAAGGAAGATGAAGGGAAATATGAATAGCAGTATTAAAGTAGAGGGTAGTGGGGAGATGAAAAGGTATGAGAAGAAGAAAGGTTGAAGAAAGTGTAAATATTTAAAAAATAAGTGAATGTAAAAAAAAAATTATAGGAAAATTAGAAATAAAAAAGAAATATATATAGATGTTAAAACCGACAAAAATAAATATGTAAAGTCAATAATCTATATATATATATATATATATATATTTCTTTTTTGCAAATAAATAAATAATAAATAATAAATAATAATTATGCGGCGAATGTCGTGGCGATGAGGTGGCGCAACAGGAGCTCAGCAGCAATAAATGTCACGCTTCAGCTTTTAGTAATATTCAGCCACTCCATGCATCAAGAGTGGAGTAAAAGAGATTTTGGGGGAGATTACCAACCAACTACAAGAGAAGCAGAACAGATTACACAAACTCGACGTGGAGCCTAGGACTTAAAAAAAATTTATAAAAAAAAAAAAAAATGGTTTTTAATCGTTAGATAGATATCATGCATGTATGACTTACATAAATTTATATTAAAATTTCATTGACTATAGTTACACACAAATTTTTATGAAAGAAGATGAATTAATTATTACATATAATGGATGTCAGGCCTAATAGTTTATATATATATATATATATATATATATTACATGTTCAAAGGTAACAGTAATTATCCAAAATTAGTCGTAGACTCGTGCGTTGCGCATGATATTTTTTTAGATAAAATGCTATTTTAGTACCTAGATTTTATAAAGTGTTAATATATATATATATATATATATATAGTTTTATCATATTTTTCATAATCTTATCTATAACATTTTTTACCATTATCATATATTTATTGGTTGATGATTTGTATAAAATAGACATTGAATGAGAGGTAGAACTATTCAATAATTTTTTTTAAGTCATGGTGTATGAAGATTATGATTTTATATATATATATATATATATATATAATTTCCCTAGTTAGAGTTTGATTAGTTTTAATTTTAAATTTTGTTTTATTATATTTAATTGTTGATTTTATTGCACTATAAAGTTTTTAATGTCCTTTGTATAGTCATCTCTATTTTATTTCTTACTCCTCTTTACCACCGTTTTGGGGGTGTTTGGTTTGTGTTTTCAAACAATCATTTTCAGTTTTTATACAACATTTCACGCATTTTAACACACTTTTTCACCCACATGTATTTTCACAAACATTTTCAAACAACAATTTTCAGTTTTTAAACACATATACCAAACGGGCCCTTATTTTCCAAATAACAGTTATTAATAGATGTTTGATTTCATTTCCTTTTTTTTTTTCCCTTCATTTATTCTTTATTACTTTTTATGTTCCCTTGCTAGTTGTAAATTTTATGGTTATTAGTAAGAAATAGATATCATGGATGGCTTAAATAGTTATAGATGTAGTTATGTTAGTGGTATGTCAAAGGTTTTTTTTTTTTTTTTTAATGGGAGATGTGGCTAAATTTAAATGTTAAATAAAATGATATAAGAAAAAAATTAAACATAAAATACATAACAATAAACAATAACTTATCCAAATAATTCTATGTAATATAATAATAGTACATTCTTATATAATATTTTTAATTATTTATAATGCAATATGATAATATTTAACAATCAAAGTCATTAAAAAAAATAAATAATAAACACTTAAAACACAAAACTAAGTCCCATCAACCAAAATAGAGTTCTAAAGAATACAAAACTTTATCAAGCTAAAATAGAGATGCAAGAAAAATAAAAATAAAAATCCACCAAAAAATTGAGGGAGAAAGAGTGGGAAATAACCAACTTTTAGTGAGAGAAAATTATGTAAAGAATTGAAGAGTGAATGACAAATTTATCCTAAGAGGATGATAACAAAAAGAAACAAAATAAATGAATATAAAAGGAAAGAGGAAGAGTTATATCAAGGTAGAATGTTTGGGGAGATGAAAAGGTAAAGAGAATGAGAAAGGTTAGAGAAAGTGTAAATGTTAAAAAAAAAAAATGAGTACAATTTGATGAGCACAATAAAAAATTACATTTTTTATTTTTTAAAACAAAAAGAGAGAGAAAATATAAATAATTTAATGATAAGGAGGATGTGGTACGTTGAATTTCAATATTGAGTAAAATAGAAGAGAAGAAAAAAAAAAAGAAAAATTAAAAGATATAACAATAAACACTAAATTATCCAAATTATGGTATGTAATGGAATACTATTTTATTTTTATCTACTATCTTTAATTTATTATAATGAAATCGGATAAAATTTAACAATCAAAGGGCGAAATAATAATAATAATAATAATAATAATAAACTAAAACACAAAACTAAATCGTATCAACCTAAATTAGAGTTCTTAAAAATACAAAAATTTATCAACCTAAAGCGGAGATGCAATAAAAAATAAAAATCCACCAAAACATTGAGAGAGAGAACCTTTTTGTGAGAGAAAACTATGCAAAGAATGGAAAAAAGTGACAAATTTATAGTAAAAGGGAAGGGATAAAAAGAGACAAATAAAGGAAGATGAAGGGAAAGATGAATAGCAATATTAAAGTAGAGGGTCGTGGAGAGATGAAAAGGTAAGCGAATAAGAAAGGTTGAAGAAAGTGTAAATATTTAAAAAATAAGTTGAAGGCTCGAAAACGTGTTGAAAACACAAGAGCTGTTTAGACCCACCCAATTAAAATTACGACTCAATAGATTTTACACAACTTTAATACAAAGTGCAGAAAAGTGTAAAAGCGAGCGGATGAATAAATAAACTACTCTAATCCATAAACTAAACAACACAACAGTATAATGGAATATAAAAGAGTAGGGAAGAGAGATGCAAACACAGAAAACACCAAGACGTGTTTTCGAAGAGGAAACCGAAGAACTCGGCGAAAAACCTCTCCGCCGCCCTCCAAGCGGAAATCGATCCACTAGACAATCAGTTGGGATACATGAGTAAGCAAGAGACCCTCCAAGCCTAATCTACCCGATACACCTAAGCCCTCCAAGCTCCTACTCTAACAAGGCTTCTCGGAACCGTGTCTTGTCTAGCACTCCGGATCCCGCAACAAGCTCCATGTTGCATCTGCCATTCCAGGCTTCTTCCAATGCTTCCCAGCAGCACCAAAACGTCACTCAACACTCTCAAAAGGTGTGGTAAGTGTTTGGGCTATCAACCTCTCAATGGTGTGGAAATGGAGAGGGAAGGGTTGAGGAGATACCACAAGCAAGTGTATAGAGAAAGGTGGGGATGACAATCTCTAATTGCAAAATGTGTTTGGCTAGGGTTTTCTCTCTGAAGCATTTCTCAACATTTATGGGTAATGAGGGTTTATATAGGATAGATGCAAAATGTGTGAGTCAGTCAGTACAGGCTGGCAGAACAGCATGTCTCGCGGGTGTCTCGCGGGAAGGCCTTACCCGCGAGATACTCGCGAGAGACAGCTGTCTCCACCTGTCCTGACTCTTCGCATTCCAGCATGTGCAGGGCACATGCTTCACTTCGCGGGAAGCTTAGTCGCGACATACCCGCGAGATTCCTTCAGCTTCCAAATTGCTTGAGTCTTCACACACTCTCTATCACACACCCCTTACATCAATTCCCACAACAAATACAGGGTATAAACAATTGATAATAATTACAATCAAATTTGGCACGGAATAAAAGCCAACAAAACACATAGTTGTAAATCACAACTTTACAATCTCCCCCTTTGGCTATTCCGTGACAAAACCCTAAAACAGACTCTAGACTTAAACGTGAGTTTGGGAACAAAGGCAAAACTCACTCACACCTAATTCTAGATTCTGATAAGCTCTTGAAACATATGAACAAGTAACTCCTGAAACACAACAACAAAATATTATCATTGTATGCAGAAAACTTGAAAATCATATGGAGCAATTAGCGCATGATCAAGCAAAATGAAATAGAAACACTAGATCATGGCAAGATCAAACAAGTAATCACTATACACAAGCAATTACTATGCTCATTCACACAAGGAATGAACATCCGGATATGCAAGATGATAAGCTCATATGAAGAGTACCATTTGCAAATCCAACACTCAGCCAATGCAAAATACTCGAAGTATTTGCATCTAGGAACAATCCTACTAGGGCACAAGAGTGTTCATCACTCAACCAATGCATAGAACGTATATGCATCTAGGAACAATCCTACACGGGCACAAGAGTGATGTGCTGAAGTAAATGTGTAACATTAAACTTCAATAGCACAAGCATAAAGGCTGCATAAGCAAAGTATTGCAAATACATGGCACAGACCATAAAAGCCTACAAACATGCAATGAAACAAACCCTTAAAGCTTACAAAAGCAACATGGGTACATGCAAAGTATGCTAGAAAGCATAGAGAATATCACAATAGAAACATCTGAAATAATACTTAAATAAAGCATAGTATCAAAGTTTTAAACCAAAAGCAGTAAAACAGTTATAAACACTAAAAGAAACTGAATTAAACCGTCTTTAAAACCAATAACCAATGCTACTATGTTTCTAAGCTATGCTCCCCCTAACGCTGTGCAAGCTCTTCTCCAGCTCCCCCTCAGAATTTTCTCCCCCTTTTTGACCGGAATGGCCAAAGGGCTAGAATGGTTCAGACTCCGAATTAGAGCCATGAGTGGAGGACAAGTCCTGAACCTGCAATGCTAATGCGGTGATCTGTCCCTGAAGATACGTGAACTGATCTGCTGTATGCTGCACATGGGAGTCAAGCACTGTAGACATCTGATCCATCTTAGCAAGCAACTGATCAAGTTTGCTTAAGCCTTGTGGTGGAGCAGAAGATGATGGCTGTGCAGAGGGCTCTGGAGCTGAGGTGAACCTGTCAATCTCTTCCTCTGTATCTTCAGCTTCCACCTGCTGAACCCGTCGTGGTGGTGGTATGGTATGCACACCAGTCTTGGAGCCTCTAATGTGTGCAGTGCTCCTAGTCAGTGTATGACCACCAATGGGGTAATCCCTCGGAACAACTGTGAGGCCACTGGGTAGCTTGAGCTTTGTCTTGGCAATCAATCCCATGATCAAAGAGGGGAACGGCATCACAGTCCGTGAATTCTGCTTTGTGATGCTCTTCTTCAGGACATGCATGATATGACCACAAATGTCAATCTCCTTATGTGTGAAGAGATCATACAGAAATCTTATTCTCGGAGCAGATAGAGTGGTGAGGTTGGTGATCGGATATAGATTGTGAATCATCACATAGCTTAGTGTCCTCATTTCTGGAGAGAACTTGAGAGTGTCCATGGATGATTTCTTCGGTTCACCACCAAGGACTGTAATCATATCAGCAATCTTACCCAATCTGTCCTCATAAGCAACTGTGATTTGCTGAGATGGAGGACGAGTCTCCAAAAAGTCTTGGATGCTCTCTCTTGTAATCCTAAACTCTTTGTGTCTTACCCAGCACTCAATACAATCTCCGTTGACAGTGGCATTAGAGAAGAACTCCTTGATAATCTCTGAATATACCACTCCAGTCGGGTTTAGCAGCTTGGTCCACGTTCTATCCTTGAACACTTCAGGGATGCAAGTGCCCTCAAGAGTCTCTAACTGGACTACTCGTTCCATGATGATCGTCTTGTCCTTGTAGCAGTCATTGTACTTCATATCAGCATCTATAGACTTGAAATGTTCAGATTCAGTTCGGGCTCGCTTTGAAGTCGATTTCTTCCTAGCTGCATGCTTGGTGGGAGACATCTGCACAATTTCACAAGCAAAAAAAATGCACAAACACAAACCCGAAGACAAACTTCATTAGATTCAAGTTAGTTCCAAATCAGACTTAAACTAACTGAAAACATAGCATGGTAGACACTAAACATCATGCCAAAAGACTCCAACTTATAGAGCATAACTACAATGCAACAAATTAAGAAACAGTGCAAGAGTGTGTGTCTGTGTGCATGTGCTGATGAGTGTGTGCGGCATGAGATGCATGAGGGTGCCTAAATGTGCCTAGTTGTGTGCCTAGAGTGTGCAACATGAGCAAAGTGAGTGAAACACACAATCAATGACCAAACCAAGTAAAATAAGGTCAAACAAGTGAAAGTCTATGGATTGAAATCACTTGATTCCATTTTGGCACAAAAATGTCACTCGGACATTTTGACAAACACTGAGCGTGCACAAATGCAAATATTACATGAATAATGCATGAACATGTGAAAATCTACCCTCAATACATGGTAAAATGCCACAAGGGGCCAACACAGATGCAGAAACAACAAATGGGACACAGCCCAATCAAAATATTTGAGAAAACTTCACCCAATTTTGAAAACCAACCCAAAGTGTCGAAAATCCCCAATTATCAAAACCCTAACAAAAATTCTGCATAATCTAAGCAAAAACTTAAAAGGAAATGATTAACAAACATACCTTGAAGAAGAAAATGCAGAAAAAGTGCTTGGATTGAAGGGATATGAATGGAATAGTGATTTTGGGTTGAAAAGGTTCGAGAGAGGTTGAGCGAGGGAAGTTTTAGAGTTTTGAAAAACTGTCACATCAGCTATATAAAAACTGAAAACATGCGTTTTTCGCGGGTTAGGGAGTGGCAACACAGTCGCGAGAAGGGCCACTGAAGCACAAAAATTTCGCGAGAAGTATTAGGTCGCGAAACAGTCGCGAGACAGTCGCGGTAACTTCTGTCTGAATTCTGAAAAATCCAATTTTTAGCCAAACAGCATTTCGCGAGAAGCTGTTGGTCGCGAGACAGTCGCGATACAGTCGCGAAAGTTTCTGTGTGACAGGATAAAAGAAATATTTCCCTCAACCCATTTTCGCGGGAAGCTCTAAGTCGCGAGCTTCTCGCGAAACAACCCCTGAACCAGTTTTTGAAGAAACACAAAAACATGCATTTTAATCAGAAACAAAAGACATGAAAGTATAAAATCACTTTAAGAAACAAATAAAACACTCAAAAATCTTTTTGGGTTTGATCAACAAAGATTGAGCATGTGAAAACACATTTAATCAAGTACAATCACACAAATGAATATGACATTCATTGAACATAGACTTGTGTGTTATGTGTGGATATCAAAAATGAGATAGTCCTTAGTCCAATGTGAAGCTTCAATGATCAATTCAAACAAGGCATACACAACTAGCACTAGATTATGTGACCAATCTCAATTATAGAAACATGCATATATGACCTCCCACACGTACTTGATAACAATTCATTGAAGCTTTTCATTTGGCTCCATATTCAACATATCATTTGCAACTTTTGAGCAAAGAGAATCTCATTTAGAGAAAGATACCTGAAATTTTTGATATTTCAATTGATGAGTTAGCCTTTGGCTTTTTGGGCATCATACATTTTATTTTGGTCGCTTTCCCTTTTTCCTAGTCGAATACTAGTTTGTGCGACAGGCTTTTGCAGCTCTATATCTCTTTTCATTTGGAGATTTACAATTAGAGAGCTCTTTTAAGCAAAAAAAATAAAAGTGGGAAGATATATAGGCATGAGTCTATGCATGTCTCAAGATCAACAAAACCATTCACTAATCATTCATGACAAGGTTGAAGATCTATTTACAACAGTCACATAGATTTCAGAATTTCTTCCACAATGATATGAGTGCATGAGGGACAAGCTAAGCTCGTTAAATGCACAAAGCCATAAGTACAAAGGTACAAGGCAAAACATGCTTTGAGACAAAACTCAACAAAGTGATCAAACTTTTTGGATTTTCTATTTTTATGTGTTTTTGAATTTTTGAACACACCCAAAGCAGAACAAGAAAAGAAAGATTAACAAAAACAACCGGTACAAACCAACCGGACAAAATAACAACAGTAAAAATAAAGCAATGCATGAAAAGATGCAACAGAAAATGTCCCTAAACATTGAAAGAATTTATGCGTGGACATGTTATAATGCTTATGCATGAGTACCCCTCTTCACCCACACGTCACGTGCGTTTGGGATGATATCCTTAACGGATTGGGTACGAGAATTTGGACTGTCAAACCTTCTGGTAAAACTCTCCAAGCAGGTGGTGAAGGCACCAATCATTTTCATCACGTTCATCATACCAGGATCATGATTTTGACTTCTCGGTTGTTCACCACCCCAAGACCTCATGTCATTTCTCCTTCCTCGTGGCCGAGGTGCGCTTGAATTATTGTCTGATCTCAGCTTTTGACAGTTGGGTCTGGTATGTCCTTGCATTCCGCAGTAATGACACACATAATCCGTTCTAGGACCCCGTTGTGATCTTGGGAGAGATCTTCCTTTGGTTTCATGTTTAACCACAGATGGATTTCGGGGCTTATTCACCATTCGTTGTTCAGCCACATTCTTCTTCTTTACGTTCTCAACTTTCTCAAGAATGGGCTCTTCTACAACAGTCTCGTTTGCCTTTACAAACTTTACTTCTTTGGTGAATTTGACTGATGAGCTGCTTCCTCCGGTGTATCCCAACCCGGACTTGTCTGAAGAAGGTTTTTGAGATGAGATAACATCATCTAACTTCTGGGAGGAGACTCTCTCTATCTTGGCATGAGCTTGCACTACCTCTTGCTCAAGAAACCTCACCTTTGTATAGGCTTCAGACAACTCGCCATTTAGTGTCTCAATCTCACACTTAGCCTCTTTGTATCTGACCAAGAGACTTCTGTAATCTTCCTCAGCTTTCTTCATTTTCCTTACAGCTGCCTTGGCTACTCTGGTATCCTCTCCCGACTTCTCAAGTAGTAAGGAGTAATTTTCTTGAAGATTAGCTGTATTCTCTTCTTCTTCTTCTTCTTCAGCATCAGATTCTTCCACATTCCCAATAGACTCTGAATCAGAATGCTCACCAAGCTCCTTCACAAGTGCACCTAAATCATCTGATGACTCCACATGAGCAATGGTCATGAATGCGGAGTAGTTTCCCTCTCCGTCACAGCTCTCTTTCGAGTCAGAATCAGAGGAGTCTGAATCACTGAGTGTCGTGGCATAAGCTTTGCCTTTTCCCCTCAGAAAATTTGGACACTCCTTCTTTAGATGTCCATGGCCATTGCACTCATAGCATACAATTTCTGAAGAAGGTTGAAACTCCCTCCCCTCTTTCCTTGTAAACTCTTTCCTATCACCTCTTGAAGATGAAAATTTTCCTCTGTTGAATGGTTTCCCACTGTTCTTCATCTTCAGAAATTTGCGGAAGTTTTTCGCAAGAAATGCTACTTCCTTCTCCACCCCATCTTCTTCGGAGGAATCATCCATCCTTTCGGTGATGGTTTTAAGAGCAAGTGATTTACTCATCTTTTGGGAAGGCAGTCCCATCTGATATGTTTGGAGAGACCCAACTAATTCTTGAATTTTAATCTCATCCAAATCCTTGCTTTCCTCTATGGCTGTAACTTTTGCTCTAAAACTTTCAGGCAAGGACCTCAATACTTTTCTCACCACCTTAGCATCTTCAATCTTCTCCCCAAGATTGAGTTTAGCAATTACAATTTCATTGAGCTTCCCATAGAATGAATCAAACGGTTCATCATCACCCATCTTGAGCTCTTCAAATTTGGTGGTAAGCATCTGAAGCTTTGTGTCCTTAACTTTCTTTGTACCCTCATAAGTGGTCTCCAAAATCTCCCAAGCTTCTTTGGCAACTGTCATATGAGAGATCCTGTGGAATTCATCAGGAGACACAGCACAAAAAATAGCGTTTAAAGCTTTACTATTAGCATTGGCTGCTGCTAGAGCTGCCTTATCCCAATTAGCCTTAGGAGCCTCCGGCTTAGTCCAGCCTAGCTCTACCGCATCCCAAACGGTATCTTCTATAGAGCATAAAAATGCTCTCATTCTGACTTTCCAGAATGCGTAATTGTTCCCATCAAAAAATGGTGGAACATTGAGCGATTGAGACCGGTCCATCTCAAATAGGGTCAAGGATCACACTAAGGTATTTAAACCACAACAAGTGTACCCACTCTAATACCAATTGAAAGCTCGAAAACGTGTTGAAAACACAAGAGCTGTTTAGACCCACCCAATTAAAATTACGGCTCAATAGATTTTACATAACTTTAATACAAAGTGCAGAATAGTGTAAAAGCGAGCGGATGAATAAATAAACTACTCTAATCCATAAACTAAACAACACAACAGTATAATGGAATATAAAAGAGTAGGGAAGAGAGATGCAAACACAGAAAACACCAAGACGTGTTTTCGAAGAGGAAACCGAAGAACTCGGCGAAAAACCTCTCCGCCGCCCTCCAAGCGGAAATCGATCCACTAGACAATCAGTTGGGATACATGAGTAAGCAAGAGACCCTCCAAGCCTAATCTACCCGATGTACCTAAGCCCTCCAAGCTCCTACTCCAACAAGGCTTCTCGGAACCGTGTCTTGTCTAGCACCCCGGATCCCGCAATAAGCTCCATGTTGCATCTGCCATTCCAGGCTTCTTCCAATGCTTCCCAGCAGCACCAAAACATCACTCAACACTCTCAAAAGGTGTGGTAAGTGTTTGGGCTATCAACCTCTCAATGGTGTGGAAATGGAGAGGGAAGGGTTGAGGAGATACCACAAGCAAGTGTATAGAGAAAGGTGGGGATGACAATCTCTAATTGCAAATGTGTTTGGCTAGGGTTTTCTCTCTGAAGCATTCCTCAACATTTGTGGGTAATGGGGGTTTATATAGGATAGGTGCAAAATGTGTGAGTCAGTCAATACAGGCTGGCAGAACAGCATGTCTCGCGGTGTCTCGCGGGAAGGCCTTACCTGCGAGATACTCGCGAGAGACAGCTGTCTCCACCTGTCCTGACTCTTCGCATTCCAGCATGTGCAGGGCACATGCTTCACTTCGCGGGAAGCTTAGTCGCGACATACCCGCGAGATTCCTTCGGCTTCTAAATTGCTTGAGTCTTCACACACTCTCTATCACACACCCCTTACATCAATTCCCACAACAAATACAGGGTTTAAACAATTGATAATAATTACAATCAAATTTGGCACGGAATAAAAGCCAACAAAACACATAGTTGTAAATCACAACTTTACATAAGTGAATGTAAAAAAAAAAAAATTCATAGGCCACAAACTGAATTACCCCTTGTAATTAAACCAATTAATTAATTAGCCAAGTTATTAATTAATCAATTTAACATGTAAATACGTGGAAGCACAAACAAATCACCAAATAACTAATATGCAGCGGAAATTAAATGACACGGTGATTTGTTTACGAATGGGGAAAACCCTTGCGGCAAAAACCCCACCGGGTGATTTTCAGGTCACCACTCCCGAAACTCCACTATTATCAAATCAAGCGGTTACAAGTAAAGGAATCCCAAGTATCTTACCAAACTACAGTTGAACCCTTACCCAAATACTCAATTGGACTTGATCTGTCGTGACAATTTCCACCTTTGATGCACGACTCCCAAGTACGTGACTAACTAATGCGCGAATCCTAGTACGTGACTTCAAACACCAACTAAGAAGGAGAGGTTGGCTGCAAAGTTCTTCAGTTCATCATACACGATGAAGATCAGGAAGATGCTTGGTCACAAAACCCTTTGGTGCAAATACACAGCAACTTCTTCAGAGAAGATGAACTAGGTCAAGAACTTCGTCTTTTGATCACAATTTGCTTGAACAGAGATTGCTCAATGCTTTTGCAACTTGTGTACAATTTGACGGCTCTTAAAACAATCCTTTTATATGTTTAGGGTTAGAAGAAAAGAAGGCCCAAAAGTATATTCAAGGATCCCAAGGAAATCAGATCAGAAAATCTGAAATTATAATTCTCGATAGATAGCAGGTGTCGAGGTAGCTATCGAGCAGGTGTCGAGCTTTAATGAAATTGCACTTTAGCTTGCTTTTTCTTGGACAAACTTGATGACTTCAACACTTGATTTTGAAACCTTGTTTCTTGAAGTATTGAAAACACCTAGAACTACCCAATTACAAGTAGAGTGCGTTTTGTCAAAAGGATTAGCCAATTTACATAAATAAGTGACATATGTTCTTAACAAGTGAACACACATATGTCCTGACAATCTCCCCATTTGGCAATTCGTGACAAAACCACAACAAACAAATGAACATATGAGAGAAGTCATAAATCACTCAACTCATATTCACTTGTTGAATACAATAAAATCTATCCTAACACAAACTCTTGAAAAACTTTGCAAGAAGAGAGATTATGGCAAGTAGACTTTGACAACCTGTATTTCTGAAACACTTTAAACAAAACTCATCAAGGCATCTTGTGTGAAACAGAAATAATAGATTGCATACAAGTATAAAGAACATGTGTATAAAGATAGAGAAGAAACAACACATGTAGAGAGAGGTGAAAGAAACATACATCCACATATAATGAATATAAGTACAATGTATGTAAAACTGGTCACAAGACCTCATATACAAGAACAGTGTATCTAAAAAGTAAGAAAAGAAAAGATACATCAAAACCTCACTACATCCCTCAAAAATATCAACACTCCCCCTATCAAAAATATCCTATACTAACTCTCCCCCTAAGATGACTACTCTCATAACCCAAAACTACTCCCCCTTTTTGTCACGAGTGACAAAGGGTAGAGTGTCATGTAGACATCTCATCAGTAGAGCTAGCATCTCCATCATCATCATCTGAAGCATCATCATCATCATCATCATCATCATCATCATCCTCAGAGACTGAAGCCGCTGAAGAAGGTGGTGAAGGAGTAGCCTCAGGAGCAAAACCACCCATGGTCGCCTGCCGTCGTGCAATACGACCAACACGAACATTCACCTGATACAACTCAGAGGAGAGTGTATCGAGGCGAGCATTCATGCGCTGCAGCTGTGCCATGATGTCTCCGAGAGATACATCGCTCGTAGAGGAAGAAGGAGCAGATGTAGATGGAGCAGATCTGGATGGAGCTGAACGGGAGGGAGGAGTGGAATCCGTCTGTCTCGACCTAAACTGAGCCTCACTACGTTTTACGGTAGCGGCATCTATGGCACAGATGTGTGTGAAGTGGTCGGACACAGGAAAAGGGATAGAAAAATGGCGTAAAATCCTCGTGATAGCGGAAGGAAAGATGAGCTTATCACGGGACGCCGAATCTAAATGAACATCTATGATAGAAAGAATGAAATGAGAAGTGAAATCTATAGTCAGATGCTCAAGAAGAGATAACAAGAATCGAGCACGAGGCTCTGTGATAGAGTTGTAGTGAGAGAGTGGATGGAGCACAAAAGTCATCACCATGTTTAAGAATCTAGGACCTTTAGCAAAAGGCCTACATGATGTGTACTGATGTTCACCCCAATCAGCAGGGCGCTCACAAAAAGCAGAGATGAGCTCATCTTTGGACACAGTCCTCAGACGCTCACAAGAAGGATAGTCAGGAAACTCTATCCTAGGAACCCTAAGTACATCCGCAACTAGCTGCGGTGTAACAGGGATGCGCGTACCTCGAACGCGAGTGAAAAAGAGAGGTACTGAACGATCTATCCCGTGCATGTTGGAGTAAAACTCCTGAATCAGCACAAGAGGACAGGTGACCGGGACGTCACACAGTGACTCCCATCCCCTACTATGAATGCCAGAGGGAAGGTCAGTGTTGGCAAAGTCCGCCAAAATGACTTAGCATTCCGAATGAACACCTCGTCTAGAAAAGTTCTCAGAAAATGGCTTGTGGGCATCTCCATCACGGAACCGGAGGTTAAGAGGAGCAGAATCAGAAGAAGAGGAAGCTCTAGAACGCAGAGGGTTTTGAGCCGGAGTGGATTTACGTTTGGGTGCCATAGACACTACTAACGTAAAAGAAGGAGAAAGAGATAGAGAGGGAGACAATCAGAAAAGTCCCAAAACAGTTCATATATGACAGATATATTGAACAATGAGTACGTATGCATGGGGAATGCATGAACATGTGACATGCAAAGGAAAAACATCATGGGCTCAGCCCAATCCAATCCTAGCAGCACACAAACATAGAACACACATGTAAATGCATGTAAATACTATTCTAATGCACATGAAATGCAATGTATGGAATTTTGAAAACATTTAAGTGAAAACCCAACCCAAAATTTCAAGAAAAACTCATTAATTTTGAAAAACCCCAAAAATTTTCAAAACCCCAAAACCTAGGTTTCAAAACATGAAATGCATGAAAAAGGAAGGGAAAAGTGATCTTACCAAGTGATTAGAAGCAAGGAATGATCAAGATCCAAGTGGGTTGGAAGATTTGAGTGAGAAAAAGATGTTTGGGAGAGGAACCGCCTCGGACAGATCGAGAGAGATCGAGTGAAATGAGAGAAAATCGCGATAGAGCCTTAAACAAACACCTCAGTAAATCTTGACAGTTGAGGGGTCGAGAGGTATCGAGGAAGCTATCGAGGAAGGTATCGAGGAAATGGCTGTCGATAGCTGAAGGTGTCGAGGAATGAACACCAGAATCAAGAACAGAAGCTCGATCGATCGACAAGGTATCGAGAAGGTATCGAGGAGACAGGAGATTTCTCGATCGATCCATCAGGTGTCGAAGAGCTGTCGAGATTGTGATAAGAAAAAGGCTTGAGAAGCTCGACAGATAACCAGGTATCGATGAGGTGTCGAGACATCTTTAAAAAGCAGTTTTTTGAGAAGGGAAAAACACATACATGAATGCAATCCAACATACACCTCAACCATGATCCAATTAACATATTAAGCTCTCAAAATCATCTCTCAACAGAAATTAAAAGCACATGGATCCTCAGAAACACACACACACACTAAACAAGTCTAACCAATTTTATATTTCAAAAACAAGTCAAGACAGTTTAGTGAGCATACATTAGCACATGTGAACACTAGTGATGGCCAAATCACATTGTACCTGCACATGTATCAATAGTAGCAAAGAATATTGCGTGTTGTGTGTGAAAAACATCGCAAGATTGCATATGTGTATACATGTTATGACGATCTGAGATATGAGAAAATAACTTTAACTCACACACAATCATAACTGTTTGATGGGGACTATCACCTTTGAGGTACATCCTATGACTCTCACATCTCCTAGAAAACACGCTTGCAATCATATTTAAAGCATTTTAATCTTTTTGCTTTTTATTTTCTTTGCATATTTTCTTTTAAGCATATCATGCATGGGCATAAAAAGAGAGAAAAGAAATACCCAACATGTTAAGCATAGACATTGCACTTTTGCTATGCCGAAGCATACGAATGTTTTTGACACTGCACTTTTGCTATGCCGAAGCATACATGTGTCTATGACACTACACTTTTGCTATGCCGAAGCATACAGGTGTCATACATGATTGGCGGGCAACAGTGGTGAGTTGATCATTTATGTCTTTCTCTTAAGATTTTCTAGTCCTACCCGTCAAAAAGAGTGATATGAGTGTTAAGTTTAAGAGATAACTTAATCTTACTCATCACAATCAAGAGCCACAAAGCTCACTTGCTTAGTTGTGCATAGAGATGCTCATCTAAGCTACAAAAGATACAAAGTTTAGAAAACTTTGTTTCAATGGCCATCCAAGGTACACAAGTACCAAAATACACATAACACACACTGTTTTTGTATTTTTCAATTTTTTTTCATTTTTTTTTTATATCAAAAACAAAATAAACAAAACTGAAGGTAAACACACAAAAACATGTTAAACAAACAAAGCATAAAACTAGACTGACTCAAACAAAAATGCAAAACACACGAGCAATGCAACAAACAAGAAAAACGAGAAGGGAAAAGAAAGTGATGAAATCACTTAGAATCCTTTTTCTTCCACACCTTGGAAGAGCCTTTTCTTTGATTGAACCCTTGAACCGGCGGTGAGGGGGAAGAATTGAAACCGTTTAAGTTCGAAAGGAACATGAGGGCTTTTAGAAGATCTCCAAGAGGAGCAAGAGAGGATTGAAGCTGATTTTGGCTTCCAGAGGCTATCATGTTGTTGCTCTGTTGAGTGGCTAGCCACTTGTAGCAATTTGGTCGAGTATGGCAGCTCCACAATGATGACAGAGATGCTGCTTCTTTTGTTTAGGCTTTTAAACTGAGAAGAACTGGACTGCCTGCGGTCCTTGTCGAAGCTCCTTCCATTGGCATTCTTCATAAACTTCTTGAACTGCCGGGTGATGTAGGACTTCATCTTGGAATCTTCATCATCGGAAGACTCATCTGTATCACTGCTCTTTGCCTTCAAGGCCATGCTTTTGCCTTTACTTGACTTGCCAATCCTAGATAACCCTATCTCATAGGTTTGCAAGTTTCCAACCAGCTCAGTCAAAGGAATCTTGTCAATATCCTTTGATTCCTCTATCGCCGTAATCTTGGCATGGAATCTCTCGGGTAGAGATCTGAGCACCTTCCTTACAATCTTGGGTTCAGGGATGGTTTCCCCAAGATTGAAGGCTGAGTTCACTATGTCCTTGAGCTTGGCATAGAACTCATCAAACGACTCATCCTCCTCCATCTTAATTTCTTCAAAGCTTGTAGTGAGCCTCTGAAACTTTGAATCTTTGACAGCCTTTGTTCCTTCATAGGTTGTCTGGAGGATGGTCCAAGCCTCCTTAGCAGTTTCAGTTGAGGATATCTTCTTGAACTCTGAAAGCTCGACAATGTGTTGAAAACACAAGAGCAATTTAGACCCCCTAATAAAACTTACGGCTCGATAGATTTTACACTAACTTAAGACTAAGTGCAGAATAGTGTAAAAGCGAGCGGATGAACAAAAAGCTACTCTAATCCATACACTAAGCAACATAGCAGTATAATGGAATTAAACAAGAGTAGGGAAGAAGGATGCAAACACAGAAAACACCGAGACGTGTTCTCGAAGAGGAAACCGAAGAACTCGGCGAAAAACCTCTCCGCCGCCCTCCAAGCGGAAATCGATCCACTAGACAATCAGTTGGGATACATGAGTTAGCAAGAGACCCTCCAAGCCTAATCTACCTGATGTACCTAAGCCCTCCAAGCTCCTACTCCAACAAGGCTTCTCGGAACTGTGTCTTGTTTAGCACCCCGAATCCCGCAACAAGCTCCATGTTGCATCTGCCATTCCAGGCTTCTTCCAATGCTTCCCAGCAGCACCAAAACGTCACTCAACACTCTCAAAGGATATGGTAAGTTTTTTGGCTATCAACCTCTCAATGGTGTGGAAATGGAGAGGGAAGGGTTGAGGAGATACCACAAGCAAGTGTATAGAGAAAGGTGGGGATGACAATCTCTAATTCACAATGTGTTTGGCTAGGGTTTTTCTCTCTAAAGCATCTCTCAACATTTGTGGGTAATGAGGGTATATATAGGATAGGCACAGAAAGTGTGAGTCATTCAGTACAGGCTGGCAGAACAGGTTGCCTCGCGGGTGTCTCGCGGGAAGGCCTTACCCGCGAGATACTCGCGAGAGACAGCTGTCTCCACCTGGCCTAACTCTTCGCATTCCAGCATGTGCAAGGCACATGTTTCACTTCGCGGGAAGCTAAGTCGCGACATACCCTCGAGAATCCTTCAGCCTCAAAATGCTTGAGTCTTCACACACTCTCTCTATCACACAACCCTTACAACAAATCCCACAATAAATACAGGGTATAAACGATTGAAAATAATTACAATCAAATTTGGCACGGAATAAAAGCCAACAAAATACATAGTTGTAAATAACAACTTTACAATCTCCCCCTTTGGCTATTCCGTGACAAAACCCTAAAACAGACTCTAGACTTAAACGTGAGTTTGGGAACAAAGGCAAAACTCACTCACACCTAATTCTAGATTCTGATAAGCTCTTGAAACATATGAACAAGTATCTCCTGAAAAACAATAACAAAATAATATCATTGTATGCAGAAAACTTGAAATGCATATGGAGCAAATATAAAGTGATCAAGCAAAATGGAATAAAAACAATAGACCATGGCAAGATCAAACAAGCAATCACTATACAAAAGTGATCACTATGCTCATTCACACAAGGAATGAACATCCGAACATGCAAGATGATAGGCTCATTTGAAGAGTATCATTTGCAAATCCAACACTCAACCAATGCGAAATACATGAAGTATTTGCATCTAGGAACAATCCTACAAGGGCACAAGAATGTTGTACTTAAGTAAAATGTATGACATTAAACTTCAAGTACACAAGCATAAAGGCTGCATAAACAAAGTACTGTATATGCATGGCACAAACCATAAAAGCCTACAAACATGCAATGAAACAAACCCTTAAAGCTTACAAAAGCAACATGGGTACATGCATGATATGCTACAAAGCATAGAGAATATCACAAAAGAAACTACTGAAATTATACTGGAATAAAAAACAGAGTATCAAAGTTTAAAACATAAGCAATAAGCATAAGACATCAAACATAGGAACTGGTGGCTTCTTCTCCCCCTATCACCATACTCCCCCTATCAATGACATCATCTCCCCCTTTTTGTCATGGAATAGCTAGTCGTTCTCTTCTTGCTTCCGTTGAATTTCATCCAACTGAGTTTGGAGTGATGTGAACTGTGAATCAAGACGTCTGTGGTGAGCATACATGATAGTCGCCAGTCCGGACATCTTTGTACTCATCTCTTGAAGAGCAGCGGAGATATTGTTGAACTGTTCAGCATAGGTATGAGGTGCAGAGCTCGAGATTCCCGACGGTGCATGACTTTCTTGCTTGGTGTTCTTCTTGGTGTGGCTCATACTCGCATGGAGAGATCGAATGTTAATTGGACTTGGTTTTGTATATGGACGCTCATCCTCCAATGGACGGACACCTTTGAGCTTCAAAATCCTTGAAATAAGGCGACAGAAAGGAATACAATTCCTTGAAGCAGTCCGGTCAACTGTTTTTTCCAAAATGTGAAAAATATGAGAGCACACATCAATCTCTACGTCAGTGATCAGATCATTCAAAAACAATGCTCGACCAAGATTCATATATCCGGTGCTGGACAAAGGGTAGAGATTGCTACACATGATCATTGAGAGAAGTCTTAATTCGGGAGAAAGGGATGCCACATTGATTGACTTCTTATTGGAGGAGAATTCCAAATTGGCTCCTAAAGACTGTTTAAGATACTCTTCATCTGGGTTCAGCTCATCATATACTGGCGGTATGGGGAGTATTGGCCGGTTAATGTGTAGAATTTCCGCCAAATACATTGGTGTGACAGAAAAACTTTTTCCTCGAACCCAACATTTTATCTCTTCTCTGACGACAATGGCATTGGCATAGAATTCCTTAACCATGTTCTCGTATGTATCCTCGAAAGTTGAAAGCAGATAGTTCCAATCTTTTGTGGCAAACCAAATGGGTATTTTTGTGTCCTTGAGTGATGGCTGATCAACGCCTCTTTCAACTAGTAAAGGAGCATCCTGAAAGAGGTTCTTATAGGATTCAAAAGCAGCATAAGACCTAAACAAGTTAGGATCAAAAATTCCCGTTGAAAAACGAGCTCTCTTTGGTCTCGGTGAATCGACATCAACATCAATGATCGACTCTTTGCCTTTGTTGCTGCCACCTTTCACAGCTGAAGTTTTGAATGGAGACATCTGTGCAACAGAACACACAAAAGAAGCAGGAAACATGTGCACAACACACAACATAGAACACAGAACTTGATTAGATTCAAGTTAGTTCAAAACAAAAATTGAAACTGCATAGAACAGGACATAATCAGCTCCAAACAATATGCTGAATGCATAGACACAATGTATGGAACTAAGCAATTGTGCATGTGTGTGTATATGTGTGCATGTGCTAATGTGTGTGGGTGTGTGTGTTTATGCATGAGAGTGCAGCATCAGATGCATGAGGGGTGCCTAGGTGTATGCCTAGTGTGTTCAACATGGGCAAAGAGTATGAAACAAATGACCAATGTCCAAACTGAGTGAAACATGGTCAAACAAGTGAAAACCCATAGATTGAAATCACTTGATTCCAATTGGCACAAAAATGTCACTTGGACATTTTGTCAAGCACCTAGCATGCACAAATGTACACTAAGTATGAACAATGCATGAACATGGTGAAATCATGCCTAAAATACATGTCAAAATGCCACATGGGGTCAACACAGAGGCACAAACAGCAAATGGGACATAGCCCAAACAAAGAATTTTAAAAAAATTTCACCCAAATTAGAGAACCATTCAAATTTTCGAAAATCCCCAAATTTTTGAAACCCTAACGAAAATTCTGCATAAACGAAGAGAAACTTGAAGGAAAGTGCTTTAGAAGACATACCTTGAAGTTGACATTGCAGAAAAGATGCTTGAAAATGATGGGTTTTGATAGAAATTGAATTTGGGTTGAAAAGGGTTCGAGAGAGGTTGAGTGAGGGAAAAGAGAAGTTTTTGAGAAAACAGTCACAACTGCTACATATAAAGTGAAAACATGCGTTTTTCGCAGGTTAGGGAGTAGCGAAACAGTCGCAAGACAGTCGCGAGAATGGCCACTGAAGCATAAAATTTTCGCGATAAGCACTAGGTCGCGAAACAGTCGCGATACAGTCGCGGTAACTTCTGTCTGAATTTGGGAAAAACCAATTTTTAGTCAAACAGAAGTTCGCGAGAAGCTGTTGGTCGCGAGACAGTCGCGATACCTTCTGTGTGACAGGATGAAAAAATTATTTCCCTCAAGCCATTTTCGCGGGAAGCTCTAAGTCGCGAGCTTCTCGCGAAACAACCCCTGAACCAGTTTTGTGAAGAAAAACACAAAAATGCATTTTGAACAAGAACACAAAACACGAAAGTATAAAAACACTTTCAAAAACAAATAAACCACTCAAAAATCTTTTTGGGTTTGATCAACAAGTTCTTGAGCATACACATCACATTTGAACATATACAATCACACAAATGAGATAGGCTTTGATTGAATCAAAGTCTTGTGTGTTGTGTGTGAGTATCAAATGTGAAATAGTCCTTAGACCAAAGCGAAGCTTCAATGATCAATTCAATCGAGTCATACACAACTGATACGAAATCAAGTGGACCATCTCCATTATAGAAATAAGTATATATGACCTCCCACACATTGAATACATAACTTCAGAAGCTTTTCATTTGGCTTCTGCAAAAGGCATAGCAATTGGTCCATTTTATTTTTGATTGGACAAGAAAACAACATCTCATTTTGAGATTGGTGCTTGAAATTTATGATATTTCAACATTGATGATTAGCCTTTGGCTTTTTGAGCACCATACAAAACACATTAAGAAGAGTCGCTTTCCCTTTTTCCTAGTCGAATACTAGTGTGTGCGACAGGCTTTTGCAGCTCAATATCTCTTTTCATTTGGAGATTTACATTTGGAGAGCTCTTTCTGCAAAAACATAAAAATAAAGTGGGAAGAGATATAGACTCAAGTCTATGCAAGTATCAAGACCAACAAGACTATTGACCAATCATTCATGACAAGCTTGAAGATCTATTTACAACAGTCACACATAGTGTTCAAGATTTCTTCCACATAGAAAAGAGTGCATACATAACAAGCCAAGATCGTAAATGCACTACGCCATTAGTACGAAGGTACTAGGCCAAACTCACATGTGACATGCACAAAACACGTGATCAAACTTTTGAGATTTTTCAATTTTTATGGGTTTTTGAATTTTTGAACACACGCAAAACAAAACGGTAAGATCAACAGAAAGACACCAGGAACAAAACAAAGCAGATAAAAGAAAGATTTCTGGAAACTAAACATGTGGAACCACAACAAGTGTGCAACAAAAAGTAGTATAGGTTCACACAAGAGATAGAGTTCAGGGAATGATACCAACACCGATGGTCTTACGCAAAGATTCAAACTTTGGGTCATCTAGAGGTTTAGTAAATATGTCTGCCTTCTGATTCTCAGTGTTGATGAACTCCAAGTACACAGTCCTTTCCTCCACCAAATCTCGAATGAAATGATACCGAATCTCGATATGTTTTAATTTCGAGTGTTGAACTGGATTCTTTGACAAATTTATGGCACTTGTATTATCACAATATACACACATCGTGTCTTGAGTGATTCCATAATCATGAAGAAGCTTCTTCATCCATAGTAATTGAGCACAGCAACTTGCAGTAGCAATGTATTAAGCTTCGGCTGTTGATAGAGAGACTGAATTCTGGTTTTTGCTCATCCATGACACCAAGTTGTTTCCAAGATAATAGCATCCACCGGAAGTACTATTTCTATCATCAATGCAACCGGCCCAATCAGCATCAGAATATCCGGCTAGGCATTCATTTGAATCTCTTGAGTACCAAATTCCATAATCAGAAGTGCCGTTTATGTAGCGAATAATTCTTTTGACTGCTGTTAAATGTGACTCTTTGGGGGCTGCCTGAAATCGAGCACAAACGCCTACACTGAAGGCAATGTTTGGTCTGCTAGCAGTGAGATATAAAAGACTGCCTATCATGCTTCGATAGAGCGTTGGATCCACTTCTATACCTGCGGCATCCCGACTCAGCTTTGATGAAGAGCTCATTGGAGTGGAGGTGTGTTTCTTAGAGTCTAGACCAAATCTTTTGACAAGATTTTTGGCATATTTCTCTTGAGATATGAATATCCCATCTTTCCGTTGTTTCACTTGAAGCCCTAGGAAATAGTTCAGCTCCCCCACCATACTCATCTCAAACTCCCTTTTCATTTCTTTGGAGAATTCATGGGCCAAATGATCAATTGTGGATCCAAAAACAATATCATCCACATATACTTGAGCAACTAGGAGAGACTTCTCATCTCTCTTTACAAACAATGTTCGATCTGCTTGTCCTCTTTTGAATCCACGATCCAACAAGTATGTTGTGAGACGATCATACTAGGCTCTTGGTGCTTGCTTCAAACCCTACAGTGCTTTCTTCAACCTTAGCACATGATCCGAAAAATGAGGATCTTGAAATCCCTTTGGTTGCTCAACGAATACTTCTTCATTTAGAAAACCATTCAGAAATGCACTTTTCACATCCATTTGGTACAGTTTGAAATCCATAACACATGCAATGGATAGTAGAATTCAAATTGACTCTAATCTTGCTACTGGTGCAAACGAATCATCAAAATCTATGCCTTCCACTTGAGTATATCCTTGAGCTACCAACCTAGACTTGTTTCGAACTACCTCACCGTCTTCATCAGTTTTGTTCTTGAAGATCCACTTGGTGCCAATGACATGGGTATCTTTGGGTCTTGGAACTAACTCCCATACATCATTTCTGACAAACTGATGTAACTCTTGATGCATAGACTCTATCCAATTTTCGTCTCTAAGAGCTTCCTCTACCTTCTTGGGTTCGAATTGAGCAAGATAACAATTTTACGTCACATGATTCACACTGTATTTTGGTCCTTTTCTCAACCGAAGTCCCTCATTTACGTCACTAATGATATTACTTGATGGATGATTGAGAATTACCCTTGATAACGGTCTCTTGGAGGTAGAAGGTTCTTCATCTCGAGAAATCGGAGGTTGAACTTCCAGAGGGGTGAGAGGGCTAGAAGACCCTTGTGTTGATCTAGTCTCCCTTCTTAGTATAGGGGGTGTGGATTCTTTTTCCGGTGATTCTTTCTCAATCTCATCATCTTGTGACATGTTGTCCTCAACCTCCCCTTTCTTCAGGTTCGATCCTTCACCATCATCCCTTTCCTTTTCAGATATGGTATCATCAATGACCACATTTATTGACTCCATTACCGTCTAAGTGCGCTTATTGAACACCCTATACGCTCGGCTATTTAATTAATAGCCTAGGAATATCCCTTCATCACTTTTAGCATCAAATTTTCCGGGATTCTCTCTATCATTGAGAATATAGCATTTGCTCCCAAATATTCGGAAATATTTCACCTTCGGCTTCTTTTCTCTCCAAAATTCATACGATGTCTTCTTCGTTCCTGCTCGAAAGTAAATCCTATTCCCAATGTGACATGAAGTGTTCACAGCTTCAGCCCAAAACTTCTGTGCAAGGTTTTTGTTGAGTAACATTACTCGAGCCATTTCTTGAATCACCCGGTTCTTCCTTTCAACTACTCCATTCTGTTGTGGAGTCTTTGGGGCTGAGAATTCCTTCTTGATACCGTGTTCATTGCAAAATGCTTCAAACTTTGCATTTTCAAAATCCTTCCCATGATCACTCCTGATTTTGATGATAGGTACTCCCTTTTCATTCATCAGTCTCTTGCACAATTTTTCCATCTTGTCACATGCTTCCGATTTCTCTCTAAGGAAGTCCACCCAAGAATACCTTGAAAAATCGTCAACTATCACCATAATATACCACTTTCTACCCATGCTTTCTGTTCTTGTAGGACCCATTAAATCCACATGCAGTAATTCTAAAGGACGAGAAGTTGCAACCACATTCACTTTAGGATGGCTTGACTTTGTTTGTTTTCCCAATTGACATGGACCACAAACATTCTTCTCAATTTTCCCAAACTTAGGTAGACCAACCACAGCCTCAAGTTTCGAGACTTTTGCCACTTGTTTGTAATTTGCATGTCCGAGCCGTTGATGCCATAACTCCAAGAGGTTTACCCGAGCACTTCGACATGCTATGCTGGGTTTGGGAATAACCCCATAACAATTATCGGTGGTCCTTAGTCCCTTCAGAACTTGAACACCTTCTTCATTCAAGATTAGACACCCTTTCTTTGAAAATTGGACTAAGAAATCTTCATCACAAATCTGAGTGATACTCAACAAGTTCACTTTTAATCCCTTAATATACAACACATCAGTCAACAGAGGCAGACCCGGAATATCCACCGTTCCTTTTCCAAGAACTTGTGAATGACTACCGTCTCCAAATGTCACAAATCCATCTTCTTTCTCTTTAAGAGTTTTGAACAAAGATTTTTCTCCAGTCATATGCCTTGAACACCTGCTGTCAAGATACCACAAACATGAGTTAAACACTTTCAATGCGGTATGAACAAAAAGGCATGTGTTAGGTTCTAAAGATTTAGGATTTTATGTATTTAGAACTCTAATGTGTAATGTTGGCAAACCATGATCAAAACAATGTGTTTAGTCTTGTTTAGGCTTGCTCAAAGTTGATAAAATATTGTAAAGTTGGAATCGAGTGACTGTAGATGCATTGGGGCATTTCGGTTTGGCTCGATCGATCGATCGAGCCTTTCCTTCGATCGATCGAATCACGGCCCAGATGCGTTTTCTGCAGTTTTTCCAACTCAGCCCTAGCTCATTAAACGTTTTGGGTTTTTTGTTTTTACCCTAGGTATATAAAGAAAAACCCTAGCCACGTTTTCGTTGTTGCTCCAGTTGAGTTGTTGCTCATACATTGCTATTTTGTGTAAATCTCTTGTGAGATCTAGAGGAGCTTTCCTTTACACAAAGCTTAGGGTTTTCAAGGTAGAGATTACTTCAACATCTTGATGATCAACTCGGTTGCTATCATTGAAGCTTAAAGAATATCAAGCGTGGGTGCTTGTAGCTGATTGAAGAGTCCAAGAAAGAAGGAGTCCGTGGATTCGGAGTTTGCACGTGGTCGTGTCAGTAAGTTCTACTGGTGGGTAGCATTAGGAAGTCGAGCGGGGAGCTTGTAGTCCTTTTGTATGAACTTCGATTCTTTCATAGTGGATTCAGGTTTGCCTTGAGGATCGGTGGGTCAAATCCTCCCCAGGTTTTTACCGTGTGGTTTCCTGGGTGATCATATCTTGTGTTATTTATTATTCCGCTGCTTTATATTCTTGATATGATTATTTGATTGTTTTAACCTAGAATTGCATAATTGGACTAAGTAACAACTTGGCTAATTAACTAGGTTAACCAATCTTGTTGTTTTAAGGGGTCTAAATTTCTAACAAGTGGTATCAGAGCGGGTAGCTCTTCTTGTTGTAGATCTTTTGATCTAAGAGCTGATCCTTGACCCCTGTTGTCATGGATAATTTGAAGTGTCTTTCTGCTCATGCTTCTGCTGATTTTATTGATGCCTGTGATGTTTTGAATAAAAAGGACACTATTGTTTCTGTTGATTTTTTTGATGCTTTTGAAACTCTTCGTAAGGAATTATCTAAATCTTTGAAAATTTCTAAGAAATTCAAGGAAGAGTTAAAATTGGCTAATCTTGAAAAATATGATTTGATTGTGAGATTAGATGAGTTTAATAAAAAGAATGAATTTTTGAGAAATCAAATTTCCTCTCAAGATGAGAAGATGAAAAGCTTGGAACAAGAGTAAGTTGAATCTAAGCCTGCTAGTACCAAGTCTGTTGTTGATAACAGAAGTGTTTCTGTTTCTCTTAAGTCTAAAACTGAGAAAGTTTATATCCCTCCTTTCAAGAGGAATAATAAAGAGAAGACTTATTTTGCTAGGTTAGACAAAGGTAAAAGTTCTGATGTTGACGCTGAAGTTTCTAAACCTAAGTCTAAACCTACTGTTAGAGAGCATAATAAATCTGTTTTTGTGCCTACTTGTCACCGTTGTGGTGTTGTTGGTCATATTAGACCAAATTGTTCTTTGTTGAGGCAAAAACCAAAATCTGAGAATAGATTTGCTGTTAGGAATACTGATGTTCCTAAATTTGTTCCTGTTTGTCACTTTTGTGGTGTCTCTGGTCACATTCGTCCTAATTGTCATAAATTGAAATTTAAGCATTCTATGTTTCAATCTAGGATATGTGATGATATTTCTCCTGCCATAAGTCCATATAAATTGTTTCATATTCTTTTGAAAAATTTGAGCTTGTTGGCTTGTGAAAGGAATTTGCAGGATTTCAGTCTCTCTCAGAAGATTGGTGTAATTCCTCGAATACACTCTGCTTCACATGGATTTTCACCTACAAAGCCGAAGAATCGTGCTAAATGGGTGAGAAAAGATTCTCCAAGGTGAGTGTTGCTAACCTGTCCTTGATTTAATTCTTTCAATTAATTGTGGACATGTTTTGTTTTTTTTTTTTTTGTTTTTTTTTTTAAAAAAAAATCCAAAAACATTGAAAATTTTCAAAAAGACAAAAATATTTTATTTTGTATCTTGTTTTATTTGTTTTGAGGATTACATGAGTTATGATATCTCTCTCTTGATTTAGAACATGCTTGACATTGTGGGGAAACTTGAATAGTTTGTACTAATCTATTTCTGATTTTGTGTGAGTATGTACTAGTTTGTACATGTACTCAAGGGTTAATTAAGAAATTTATATTTCTTGCTTGTGTAACCTCTATAGCTTAGTTATGCACTGTCATGCATTGCATTTGCATTGTTCATTTAGCATAATATGTGCTTTTTGTTTTTGGTCATAGATTTTTTAAAACCAAAAAGATTTTTGTGTTTTGTATTTCACATCTTGGATTTATAATCAAGGATTGGCCATATTATCTTTACATAACAAGTTTATGTACTTTGTTTAGCTTTGATGAGTTTATATATTGCACTTGACTAGTTGAAACTTTGTAGTGCATGTTGTGTGGGAAAGATGTTTATGGTGTTTATCACTTTGTCTTAATCTTGAAGTCACATGTTATTTGACTGTCGGACTTGATCCTTTTGAGAAAGGCATAAATAACCATCTCACCACTGTTCACTAGCCAATCATGAACACCTTAGTGCATATCATAAGATTTTGTGCTCGAGAAAGTGTAGCACATGCACAAAAAGAACATAAGGTGAAGCCTCGGTTTAATTGCTTAATGCTTAAAATTGGTGTGTACTATTAGGCTTGATGCCAATTCACTTAATTAAAACTGGTGTGTACTATTAGGCTTGATGCCAATTCACATAATTAAGAGGCTAAATTCAAAAAACTTACATGATTGCAAGCTTATGTTCTAGGAGATGTGGGAGTTATATGATGTAACTCTTTAGGTGATAGTCTCTTTTAAATTCTATGTGATGAATTTTGTAGACTTTGTGATTGATTGCTATTCACATATCACCTCACATATATCTCAAGCTTTTGCTAGTTGCACACACTACACAAGTTACTCTTTGCTAAACTTGGTACATTTTATTGTGTGTGATCTTGTTGTGGCCATCCAAGATTAAAAGTTCCTTGATTTTAATGCAAAATGTGTTTAATGTTTGCGCTTTGAAGACAAATTGATTGAAAATCTTGATTTTGGAAGATCTGGGTTAAATTCAAGTGTTTTTGAAAAACTTTTTTTGCATTAAAATGCTCTGTTTTTCAAAAATCTGATTTTTCCAGACTTTCGATCGATCGAACCTGTTTTTCGATCAATCGAAATTGCGATTAAAATTTTTGGTTTGAGTCTGCCTGACTCGATTGATGTTCGATCGATTCTCGATCGATCGAAACTGAAAAATTTTCAGTTTCTATGTTTTTGACCAAAATTTTTTTTCATGCATCATTTGTGTTTAGGATTCACATGCATTACATTGATTTTTGTATCCATCTTGCAGTTTTGCAGTCATATCTCTCATTGTTTTCACACATAACATGCATACACTTTGCTACATTGGGTACTCAACTTGATCAAAAAATTGATTGATTAATTTTTGAGCTATGTACTTTCTAGTATATGCCTTTTTTTTTTTTTTTTGTGAACTGTAGAAAATATTTTTCTTAAGAGATATGATGGATAATCAATGTGCAAATATTTTCTCTACTCATGCAACTGTTTATGGGTCACATAGTGTCATGTTTGCATTTATTGAAAGAGAGAATATTTTTCTTCATGTGTATCCTCACCTTAGTTTTTAACTTTGGTTTGTGTTTTTAACTTTGGTCCTGCTAGTGAGGATGTTCTTGATCCTGTTGGTGATGCTGCTACTGCTGCTGATTTTCACCCCCCCTCCTTTATTTTTCCCCAAAACTATTTTTTCCCAAAACTTGTTTTGTTTTTCCTATTTTTATAGGGGGAAAAGCTTATTTTTAACCTGTGTTGTTCATAGGGGGAGCTGTCTCTATTTTCTATAGAGTTGAATTGGTCTGTGTCCCCTTGATTCTCTATTTTCTCTTATCCTTTATTGCGTATGGTGACTGTTTACTCTTTGTATGAGTTGTCTTTGTCAATACGTGACAAAAAGGGGGAGAAATTATTGATTTATGGGAATCATGTTTGTTTTGTTTAGGGGGAGTTGAAACTATTTTTGAAAGGGGAGAATATAAATAAAAACTTTTTGTTGTATCTAACTTAGGGGGAGAGTTAGTTTACTTATGTTTTTATTTCTGTTTCTTGTTCACTGCTCATTGATTTATATTTATGAGTTATTCATGATATATGTCTTTGTTTTGTGTTTTGTGAAGTCAAGAATTTAATTTTGATTTACTTGTATTTTTTCCACACATGCGTTTATGCGTTTGTTGAGTGTTTCAGGAAATATACAGGTTGATTCAATTGAGCTGCTGTCTACACTTGCAACTGATGGATAGTAGTTAAGATTGGATTTGTTGTTATGAGCATTATTTTTGTAATGGGCTTTTACTTTGTAAACTTTGAGCTTTTAGTTTGTGTTTTGTCACGGATTGCCAAAGGGGGAGTTTGTTAGGTTCTAAAGATTTAGGATTTTATGTATTTAGAACTCTAATGTGTAATGTTGGCAAACCATGATCAAAACAATGTGTTTAGTCTTGTTTAAGCTTGCTCAAAGTTGATAAAATATTGTAAAGTTGGAATCGAGTGACTGTAGATGCATTGGGGCATTTCGGTCTGGCTCGATCGATTGAGCCTTTCCTTCGATCGATCGAATCACGGCCCAGATGCGTTTTCTGCAGTTTTTCCAACTCAGCCCTAGCTCATTAAACGTTTTGGGTTTTCTGTTTTTACCCTAGGTATATAAAGAAAAACTCTAGCCACGTTTTTAGAGTTGCTCCAATTGAGTTGTTGCTCATACATTGCTGTTTTGTGTAAATCTCTTGTGAGATCTAGAGGAGCTTTCCTTTACACAAAGTTTAGGGTTTTCAAGGTAGAGATTACTTCAACATCTTGATGATCAACTCGGTTGCTATCATTGAAGCTTAAAGAATATCAAGCGTGGGTGCTTGTAGCTGATTGAAGAGTCCAAGAAAGAAGGAGTCCGTGGATTCGGAGATTGCACGTGGTTGTGTCAGTAAGTTCTACTGGTGGGTAGCATTAGGAAGTCGAGCGGGGAGCTTGTAGTCCTTTTGTATGAACTTCGATTCTTTTATAGTGGATTCAGGTTTGCCTTGAGGATCGGTGGGTCAAATCCTCCCCAGGTTTTTACTGTGTGGTTTCCTGGGTGATCATATCTTGTGTTACTTATTATTCCGCTGCTTTATATTCTTGATATGATTGTTTGATTGTTTTAACCTAGAATTTCTTAATTTGACTAAGTAACAACTTGGCTAATTAACTAGGCTAACCAATCTGGTTGTTTTAAGGGGTCTAAATTTCTAACAGCATGCATGAGAGAGACATTCTTGACCATCAAAGCACGAGTCATTTTTCCTTATTTAATTCAAGGATGAGTGAAGTTTCCTTTTTAAACGACCAATCTTATCACATAACTGTCTATTTCTTCTCTCATATTCATAGACTAAGGACTTTGACTCACATAGGCTGTTATGTATATCATGGTTCCTATGAACTAAGGATTTCAGCATGTGACTAAAAATTCTAGCATGTTTCTTCGATTTAAATAACTCTAAGAGCGTATTACTAGAACAGTCTTCAAATATGCTCATTGAGTCATTTTCACAAACACTTTTACAATCCTTCATGGTGGTTTCTACTAGAACACTATTCAAAACACACCAAGGGGTCTAGGATCACACTTAGGTATTAAAACCACAACAAGTGTACCCACTCTGATACCAATTGAAAGCTCGACAATGTGTTGAAAACACAAGAGCAATTTAGACCCCCCAATAAAACTTACGGCTCGATAGATTTTACACTAACTTAAGACTAAGTGCGGAATAGTGTAAAAGCGAGCGGATGAACAAAAAGCTACTCTAATCCATACACTAAGCAACATAGCAGTATAATGGAATTAAACAAGAGTAGGGAAGAAGGATGCAAACACAGAAAACACCGAGACGTGTTCTCGAAGAGGAAACCGAAGAACTCGGCGAAAAACCTCTCCGTCGCCCTCCAAGCGGAAATCAATCCACTAGACAATCAGTTGGGATATATGAGTTAGCAAGAGACCCTCCAAGCCTAATCTACCCGATGTACCTAAGTCCTCCAAGCTCCTACTCCAACAAGGCTTCTCGGAACCGTGTCTTGTCTAGCACCCCGGATCTCGCAACAAGCTCCATGTTGCATCTGCCATTCCAGGCTTCTTCCAATGCTTCCCAGCAGCACCAAAACGTCACACAACACTCTCAAAGGGTGTGGTAAGTGTTTGGGCTATCGTCCTCTCAATGGTGTGGAAATGGAGAGGGAAGGGTTGAGGAGATACCACAAGCAAGTGTATAGAGAAATGTGGGGATGACAATCTCTAATTCACAATGTGTTTGGCTAGGGTTTTTCTCTCTGAAGCATCTCTCAACATTTGTGGGTAATGAGGGTATATATAGGATAGGCACAGAAAGTGTGAGTCATTCAGTACAGGCTGACAGAACAGGTTACCTCGCGGGTGTTTTGCGGGAAGGCCTTACTCGCGAGATACTTGCGAGAGACAACTATCTCCACCTGGCCTAACTCTTCGCATTCCAGCATGTGCAAAGCACATGTTTCACTTCGCGGGAAGCTAAGTCGCGACATACCCACGAGAATCCTTCAGCCTCCAAATGCTTGAGTCTTCACACACTCTCTCTATCACACAACTCTTACAACAAATCCCACAATAAATACTGGGTATAAACGATTGAAAATAATTACAATCAAATTTGGCACGGAATAAAAGCCAACAAAATACACAGTTGTAAATAACAACTTTACAAACTCCTCATTGGTGACTGCGCTAAATAGGTCATTTAACGCTCTGCTGTTGAAGTTGGCCGTCTTGATCTTAGCATCATCCCAATCGGGCGGTTCTTCTTTTGGCTTGGTCCAGCCAATCTCTACAACTTGCCACACCTTCTCATCTAAAGACTGCAAGAAAGCTCTCATGCGTACTTTCTAGTATGCATAGTTAGTGCCATCAAATAAAGGAGGTATGATTAATGACTGTCCTCTATCTATGACAAACAGGGGTCAATGGATCAACACAGCAAAGATTAAACCTAATCAGAGTGTGCCTGCTCTGATACCACTTGATAGGCCACAAACTGAATGACCCCTTGTGATTAAACCAATTAATTAATTAACCAAGTTATTAATTAATCAATTTAACATGCAAATATGTGGAAGCACAAACAAATCACCAAATAAGTAAATATGCAGGGGAAATTAAATGACACGGTGATTTGTTTACGAATGGGGAAAACCCTTGCGGCAAAAACTCCACCGGATGATTTTCAGGTCACCACTTCCGAAACTCCACTATTATCAAATCAAGCGGTTACAAGTAAAGGAATCCCAAGTACCTTACCAACCTACAGTTGAACCCTTACCCCAATACCCAATTAGACTTGATCTGTAGTGACAATTTCCACCTTTGATGCACGACTCTCAAGTACATGACTAACCAATGCGCGAATCCCAGTACGCGACTTCAAACACCAACTAAGAAGGAGAGGTTGGCTGCAAAGTTCTTTAGTTCATCATACACGATGAAGATCAGGAAGATGCTTGGTCACAAAACCCTTTGGTGCAAATACACAGCAACTTCTTCAGAGAAGATGAACTAGGTCAAGAATTTTGTCTTTTGATCACAATTTGCTTGAACAGAGATTGCTCAATACTTTTGCAACTTGTGTACAATTTGACGGCTCTTAAAACAATCCTTTTATATGTTTAGGGTTAGAAGAAAAGAAGGCCCAAAAGCATATTCACGAATCCCAAGGAAATCAGATCAGAAAATCTGAAATTATAATTCTCGACAGATAGCAGGTGTCGAGGTAGCTATTGAGCAGGTGTCGAGATTTAATGAAATTGCACTTTAGCTTACTTTTTCTTGGACAGACTTGATGACTTCAACACTTGACTTTGAAACCTTGTTTCTTGAAGTATTAAAAACACCTAGAACTACCCAATTACAAGTAGAGTGCGTTTTGTCAAAAGGATTAGCCAATTTACATAAATAAGTGACATATGTTCTTAACAAGTGAAAACATATATGACCTAACAAAAATTATAGGAAAATTAGAAATAAAAAAGAAATATATAGATGTTATAACCGACAAAGATGAATATGTAAAGTCAATAATATATTTATACATATATATATATATATATATATTTCGTTTTTGTAAATAAAAAAATAAAAAATAAAAAATAATAATTATGCAGCAAATGTCGTGTCGATGAGGTGGCGCAACAGGAGCTCAGAAGCAATAAATGCCACGCTACAGCTTTTAGTAATATATAGATATAGTGTTAGGTTCTAAAGGTTTAGGAATTTATGTATTTAGAACTCTAATTTGTAATATTGGCAAACCATGATCAAAACAACATGTTTAGACTTGTTAAAGTATGCTCAAAGTTGATTAATTATTGTAAAGTTGGAATCGAGAGACTGTAGATGCATTGGGGCATTTCGGTCTGGCTCGATCGATCGAAGAATAGATTCGATCGATCGAAAATCGATCAGATTGCGTTTTTCTGCAGTTTTCCAACTCAGCCCTAACTCATTAAACGTTTAGGGTTTTATGTTTTTGCCCTAGGTATATAAGGCAAAACCCTAGCCACGTTTTTAGAGTTGCTCTAGTTGTATTGTTGCTCATACATTGCTGTTTTGTGTAAATCTCTTGTGAGATCTAGAGGAGCTTTCCTTTACACAAAGCTTAGGGTTTTCTAGATGGAGATTACTTCAACATCTTGATGATCAACTTGGTTGCTGCCTTTGAAGCTTAAAGAATATCAAGCGTGGGTGCTTGTAGCTGATTGAAGAATTCAAGAAAGAAGGAGTCCGTGGATTCGGAGCTTGCACGGGGTCGTGTCAGTAAGTTCTACTGGTAGGTAGCATTAGGAAGTCAAGCAGGGAGCTTGTCAGTCCTTTTGTATGAACTTCAATTCTTTCATAGTGAATTCAGTTTTGCCTTGAGGATCGGTGGGTAAAATCCTCCCCAGGTTTTTTACCGGTTTGGTTTTCCTGGGTGATCATATCGTGTGTTATTTATTATTCCGCTGCTATATATTTTCATGATATGATTGTTTGATTGTTTTAACCTAGAATTGCTTAATTTGACTAAGTAACAACTTGGCTAATTAACTAGGCTACTCAATCTGGTTGTGTGTTAAGGGGTCTAAAACCATTCAAGTGGTATCAGAGCGGGTAGCTCTTTTTGTCTGAGATTTTTGATCTCTGGGCTGATCCTTGACCCCTGTTGTCATGGAGCATGGACACTCTCTTTTTGTTCCTCCTCACTTTGATGGGAACAACTATGCTTATTGGAAAGTAAGGATGAAAGCATTCCTGAAATCAATTGGTGAGAGGGTTTGGAATTTCGTTGAATACGGATGGGAGAAGCCCGCTACTCTTTTGAGTGAGTGGCAAACTTCTGAAAAAGAAGCAGCAGGCTTCAATAGCAAAGCTATGAATGCCATCTTCAATGCTGTTTCTATGGAGGAATTTAAGAGGATCTCTAATGTTGAGGTTGCTCATACTGCTTGGAAAATCCTCCAAACTGTGCATGAAGGCACAAAGGCAGTTAAGATAAACAAACTGCAGCAATTAACTTCTAGGTTTGAGAGCATTAGGATGTCTGATGATGAATCCTTTGATGAATTTTATGCCAAACTGAATGATATTGTTAATTCTGCTTTTAACTTGGGTGAAATCTATGATCAACCTAAAATTGTTAGGAAGATACTTAGATCGTTAACTGAAGACTTTAGACCCAAAGTGACTGTCATTACTGAGAGCAAGGATGTGGACTCCATCCCTGTTGATGAGCTTGTAGGATCTCTTCAGTCCTATGAGTCTGACTTACCCAAAACAAACAAATCCAAATCAATGGCTCTTAAGTCTGTTGATGATGTTGAGGCTGGTGGATTTGATGATGAGCTCTCTGCTACAGAGATAGCTTACCTTGCCAAGAATTTTAGAAATTTTCTAAGAAATACAAATAGAAGGGCAAGAGATACTAACACTGTTGAACCTAGAAACTTTAGGAAGAATGATCTCACTAAGGTTAATAACTTTGAAAAACCTAGAGAAAGAGTAGGTCAATCTTCAAACAATTCTTTGGGTGCTCAGTGTTTTGGTTGTCAAGGGTATGGTCATGTTAAATCTGAATGTCCTACATTCTTGAAAAATAAGGGTAAAGCTATGGCTGTAACCCTTAGTGATAATGAGGTTTCTGATGATGAGTCTGAATGTGACGAGGATGGAAACTTCATTGCTTTCACTGCTACTGCAGTAGTCAATGAAAGCATATCTGTTGAGGAGAACCCTTCTGATGGGGAACTCTCTGAGGATGCAGATCTTCAAGAGGCCTATAATAAACTTTGCAAAGTTGCTGCAAAGGATGCTATGAATGTTGAACTTGGCCTGAAGAAAATTGATTCTCTTGAGCTTGAAAAGAAAATTTTGCTTGTTAAATTATTTGATGCTAATGATCTTTTGAACCATGTGAAATCTGAGAACATGCTTTTACTTGATAAAGTTAAAACTTTAGAACATGATTTATCTGTTGCTAGAACTGCTAGTTCTAAACTTGATCACATGTTGAATGTTCAAAAGTATCCTTCTGATAAAACTGGGATAGGATATGTTGAAAGCATCTCTGTGTCTACTCCACATACCACGAACTTTGTTCCTTCATCTTCTTCTGAACCTTCTGTGAGTGAGGTTGTGAGTGAAACTGTCAAACCACCTGTGAGTGAGGTAGTCAAACCTGTAGAAGTTTCACCTCCTAAGAAGATTAGGGTTGATTTGAGAGAAACTAAACCTACCCTTTCTAAGGACAAGATGCATGGTAAACCTGTTTGGGTTTGTCATTATTGTGGAAAGTCTGGACACATTCGTCCTAACTGTTACAAGCTTCAAGCTGCTAAGAGAGCAACTAAACCAAAGGTGCCTGTGCCTCAAGCACAAGATCCTATGGCACTTATTGGTGAATTGGTAAAGGTGTTGAACCTTTATTCCAATCCTAGAGTTGGAAATCACTTAAATGTGAATAAGAACTCCAATGCTCGTGGTGCATCTAAAAGGTTTTGGATGCAAAAGACTCGACCTAATTGAGTCTTTCTGACATGGTCCTTGTGCTTCATTGCTCATTCCTCTGTGACCATTGTTCTTTGGTTTTTTGTGTTTCTTTTGTTTTGTTTCTAGGATTTGCATTGCATTACATTCATGCATTTCATTCTAGGATTTATTTGTTTTCTCTTAAATAAAAAAAAAAAAAGAAAAAAGAAAAAAAAAGAGAAAGTAAAGATGTGTTTGACATTGTTTTCTTGGTCTTTGAAAACAAGGTTGGTCAATTTATTTACACAAATCATGTCCTATGTACCTTGTTTAGCTTTGATGAGCTTATTTATTGCACTTGACTAGTTGAAGCTTTGTAGTGCATGTTGTGTGGGAAAGATGTTTATGGCGTTTATCACTTTGTCTTAATCTTGAAGTCACATGTTATTTGACTGTCGGACTTGATCCTTTTGAGAAACGCATAAATAACCATCTCACCACTGTTCACTAGCCAATCATGAACACCTTAGTGCATATCATAAAATTCTGTGCTCGAGAAAGTGTAGCACATGCACAAAAAGAACATAAGGTGATGCCTCGGCTTAATTGCTTAATGCTTAAAACTGGTGTGTACTATTAGGCTTGATGCCATCTCACATAATTACAATTGGTGTGTACCATTAGGCTTGATGCCATTTCACATAATATATTTCACATTATAATGAGGCTAAATACAAGAAACTTACATGATTGCAAGCTTTTGTTCTAGGAGATGTGGGAGTTATAGGATGTAACCCTTTAGGTGATAGTCTCTTTTAAATTCTATGTGATGGATTTTGTAGACTTTGTGATTGATTGCTATTCACATATCACCTCACATGTTTCTCAAAGTTTTTGCTAGTTGCACACACTACACAAGTTACTCTTTGCTAAACTTTGTACATGTTATTGTGTGTGTTTTTGGTCTGACCAACCAAGTTTGAAGATACTTTGAGAATTATGCAAAACATTTTTTTTTGCTTGAGAATTAAAAAAAAAGAATGGCTGAAATTTTCTTTGGAGAAACTGGGATTCAAATTGGGTTTTTGAAAAATCATTCCATCTCATACTCATGCATTTTGTTTTCATTATTTAATGCTTTGAGGAGTTATTTTCAAAATGGGATTTGTGTTTTTCAAAACTGTGATTTTTCTCAAAATTTTGTGAGCCTCTGCCCATTTCGATCGATCCAGTCTGATTTTCGATCAATCGAAAAAGTGCTCTATTTTGTTCCAAAATGACTGTCTGATTCGATCGATCGAATGTATTTTTCGATCAATCGAAAGTCGCGAATCAGGTTTTTAAAAACACTGTTCTTGACTTTTTCAAACACTTTTTCAAAAGTTTTTCAAAGTCTTTTCTCTCTCTCCGACTTGGCAAGCTCAACTATTCCAATTTTTTGTCGTTTTCCTCTGGATTTTTTGCAAGAAATCTCTTTCCTCAAGTCGGTATGTCTATCTTATCCCTCCTTTTTGAGTTTATTTACATATTTCATGCATTTTTCATGCATTTATGCTCAAAATTTCGGACCCTTTTCTTTTTGGGTTTGTTGTTGATTTAGGCCCAATTTTGTGTAATTGATCAATGGGTTTTTGTGGGGACACACTATAAACATGTTCTTAATGGTTTAATTTGATCAATTTTGGGTTTTGTGAAAAATTTAAAATTCTAGGGTTTCTAATTGATCCAATTTGGGGATTTTGTTCAATTAAGGTTTAATTGATAAAATTGTCTTGTTGTATTGATGAAATTGGTTATTCTAATCTGTTTTCAACCTTGTGTAATGATCAATTCATCAAATTTGTTGCAAAATTTTTCAAGTGGTTTTCAAATTTTTAGGGTTTTTGTTAGAAACTCTATGTTCGAGCCAATTTTGTGTAATTGAACTTAATTTGAACTGTGTTTACTGCATTAGTTCATGCATCACAACATTGTTATTGTTCATGCATCATATAGATTTTTGTTCTATATTTTTTTATGCTAACTTGCAGTCTGCCCTTGGTTTTGTTTTCTTGTTCTTTTGGTTTTCACTTTGTGTCTCTGTCCTTTCCTTAGCACTATGCCTAGGAAGACTAGAGCCCGTAGGAATGTTTCCTCACCTTCTCCTTCACCCCCTCCCTCCTTTGACCGTGAGAAGTTTTCGAGTGAGAAAAACCAAGAGATTTATGAGAAGCTAAACATTAGGAGAAAGATTTAGGCTGAGCGTTCTGTTCTCTTAGATGAACTTGATCCTGCCATTAGGGCAAACTTTGAGCGTCGGGGCTGGTTACCCTTGGTGGATATTTCTGATCCTCCTCCACCTTCTGCCTTGATTAGAGAGTTCTTTTCGAACATCTCTATCCGCATCTATGATTCCATTACTCCCAAGATAGTGGCTGATGCTCTAGGGGTACCTTTGGTCCAGAATCCTGTCTATCCTTATGATGAGTCTCCCGAGTTGAGCGATGTCTTGTCTTACATCACTGGGACTTCTGTCCAGTGGGGTTCTGATCCTCGGATCACTTTTGCTGAGCTCTCCGGGTTGCACTATTTGTTCTTTAGGATAGCCTGTCATTCTATCTGGCCCATATCTCATGTTCACACCATTCCTCTCGAGAGGTGTGTATTTTTGTACGCTCTGGTTACTGATGCTCCTATTAGTTTTCCCCATCTTTTTCTTCGTTCTTTGAACGATGTCTATAGGAGTTCATCTTCTGCTCATGCTCTTGTACATCCTATTTTCATTCATAGGATTCTCCTTTATCTTGATCTTGGTGGCTTCCCTTCCTCTGAGCCCGTTCATGTGATAGCTCCCATAGGTGCGTCTTTTCTTAGACAGAGGGCCGCTCATCTTCGAGCTGGTTCTAAACACCCTAGGTCTGAGCCGTCTAGTAGCGCACCTCCTCCTTCTTCTTCTACAGGTCTTGCTGGTGAGGATGTTCCTGATCCAGTTGGTGATGATGCTGCTGCTGCTGATGTTCCTCCACCTCCTTCGACCGACTTTGATGTTCGTCGTACCCTGGAGACTGTCATGACCGTTCAGGCGGCTCATGGTCAGATTTTGGTGGACTTGCTAGATGAGTTTCGTGCTCTGCGAGCCGACTTTGCGCGTCTTCATTCACCCTCACCACCTCCTTTTGATGGCGACTTGTGATTGCCCTTTGGCATTCCGTCACAAAAAGGGGGAGTGGAGTTTTTGACTTGTAGAGGAGTTTTTGTAGTTAGGGGGAGACTTTTTGTTACTTTTTGTTGTTGAGGAGCTTGTGGAGTTTTTAGATTGTATCTAGGTGCTTCACTTTGTATATCATTTTTGGGGATATTCATGTTAGGGGGAGTAACATTGATTGATATACATGTTATATTCATTGATTCTTGTTGCTTTGTGATTCATTGCTTATTGATTTATATTTATGAGTTGTTCATTTATATATGTCTTTATTTTGTGTTGTGTGAATCTTACAAGAATGTTATACCTGTTGTTTTACTCTTTTCTGTCACACATGCGTTTATGCGTTTGTTGAGTATTTCAGGAATATACAGGTTGATTCAACAAAGCTGCTGTCTACACTTGCAACCGATGGATAGTAGTTTGGTTTGAATTTGAGTTTATGAGCATTATTTTTGTAAAGGGCTTTTTACTTGTAAACTTTGAGCTTTTAATTTGGGTTTTGTCACAGATTGCCAAAGGGGGAGTTTATTAGGTTCTAAAGGTTTAGGAATTTATGTATTTAGAACTCTAATTTGTAATATTGGCAAACCATGATCAAAACAACATGTTTAGACTTGTTAAAGTATGCTCAAAGTTGATTAATTATTGTAAAGTTGGAATCGAGAGACTGTAGATGCATTGGGGCATTTCGGTTTGGCTCGATCGATCGAAGAATAGATTTGATCGATCGAAAATCGATCAGACTGCGTTTTTCTGCAGTTTTCCAACTCAGCCCTAACTCATTAAACGTTTAGGGTTTTATGTTTTTGCCCTAGGTATATAAGGCAAAACCCTAGCCACGTTTTTAGAGTTGCTCCAGTTGTATTGTTGCTCATACATTGCTGTTTTGTGTAAATCTCTTGTGAGATCTAGAGGAGCTTTCCTTTACACAAAGCTTAGGGTTTTCTAGATGGAGATTACTTCAACATCTTGATGATCAACTTGGTTGCTGCCTTTGAAGCTTAAAGAATATCAAGCGTGGGTGCTTGTAGCTGATTGAAGAATTCAAGAAAGAAGGAGTCCGTGGATTCGGAGCTTGCACGGGGTCGTGTCAGTAAGTTCTACTGGTAGGTAGCATTAGGAAGTCAAGCAGGGAGCTTGTAAGTCCTTTTGTATGAACTTCAATTCTTTCATAGTGAATTCAGTTTTGCCTTGAGGATCGGTGGGTAAAATCCTCCCCAGGTTTTTTACCGGTTTGGTTTTCCTGGGTGATCATATCGTGTGTTATTTATTATTCCGCTGCTATATATTTTCATGATATGATTGTTTGATTGTTTTAACCTAGAATTGCTTAATTTGACTAAGTAACAGCTTGGCTAATTAACTAGGCTACTCAATCTGGTTGTGTGTTAAGGGGTCTAAAACCGTTCATATAGATATATATTTTTTGACATAATTTTTTTTTTTTTTAAAGTTAAAAATTGTTCTACAAACCAATAATATCTTTAACATTAGTGGACCACTTCATGTAGCAAATGTGAAGAATATCCATAATTGAAATGTATTCCTCTCATACTTCAAAGTTCAAACTAATGATCTATCTAGTGTTGGGATTTTTTACTTAATAATACATATTTAAAAAATTATTTAACCAAATAGAACTGCCTAAGTTATTCGTGAAGGAGATGTCCTGTTTGTTATTGATTCTCTTCCTCTTCACTCCTCCTTGATCAAGCTTCACTGGTAAAAATAAAAATCCACCAAAAAATTGAGGGAGAAAGAGTGGGAAATAAGCACCTTTTAGTGAGAGAAAATTACGTAAAGAATTGAAGAGTGAATGACAAATTTATACTAAGAGGATGATAATAAAAAGAAACAAAATAAATGAAGATAAAAGGAAAGAGGAAGAGTTATATCAAGGTAGAATGTTTGGGGAGATGAAAAGGTAAAGAGAAGGAGAAATGTTGGAGAAAGTGTAAATGTTAAAAAAAAAATGAGTACAATTTGACGAGCACAATAAAAAATTACATTTTTTATTTTTTTAAACAAAAGGAGAGAGAAAATATAAATAATTTAATGATAAGGGCGATGTCGTTGAATTTCAAAATTGAGTAAAATAGAAGAGAAGAAAAAAAAGAAAAATTAAAAGATATAACAATAAACACTAAATTATCCCAATTATGGTATGTAATGGAATACTATTTTATTTTTATCTACTATCTTTAATTTTTTATGATGAAATCGGATAAAATTTAACAATCAAATGGCAAAATAATAATAATAATAACTTAAAACACAAATCTAAATCGTATCAACCTAAATTAGAGTTCTTAAAAATACAAAAATTTATCAACCTAAAGCGGAGATGCAATAAAAAATAAAAATCCACCAAAACATTGAGAGAGAGAATCTTTTTGTGAGAGAAAACTATGCAAAGAATGGAAAAAAGTGACAAATTTATAGTAAAAGGGAAGGGATAAAAAGAGACAAATAAAGGAAGATGAAGGAAAATATGAATAGCAATATTAAAGTAGAGGGTAGTGGGGAGATGAAAAGGTATGGGAAGAAGAAAGGTTGAAGAAAGTGTAAATATTTAAAAAATAAGTGAATGTAAAAAAAAAAAATTAAAGGAAAATTAGAAATAAAAAAGAAATATATATAAATGTTAAAACCGACAAAAATGAATATGTAAAGTCAATAATATATTTATATATATTTCTTTTTTGCAAATAAAAAAATAATAAATAATAAATAATAATTATGCGGCGAATGTCGTGGCGATGAGGTGGCGCAACAGGAGCTCAACAGCAATAAATGTCACGCTTCAGCTTTTAGTAATATTCAGCCACTCCATGCATCAAGAGTGGAGTAAAAGAGATTTTGGGGGAGATTACCAACCAACTACAAGAGAAGCAGAACAAATTACACAAACTCGACATGGAGCCTAGGACTTAAAAAAAATTTATAAAAAAAAAAATTGGTTTTTAATGGTTAGATAGATATCATGCATGTATGACTTACATAAATTTATATTAAAATTTCATTGACTATAGTTACACACAAATTTTTATGAAAGAAGATGAATTAATTATTACATATAAAGGATGTGAGGCCTAATAGTTTATATATATATATATATATATATATATATATATATATATATTACCTGTTCAAAGGTAACAGTAATTATCCAAAACTAGTCGTAGACCTGCGCGTTGCGCATGATATTTTTTTAGATAAAATACTATTTTAGTACCTAGATTTTATAAAGAGTTAATATATATATATATATATATATAGTTTTATCATATTTTTCATAATCTTATCTATAACATTTTTTACATATATATATATATATATATAGTTTTATCATATTTTTCATAATCTTATCTATAACATTTTTTACCATTATCATATATTTATTGGTTGATGATTTGTATAAAATAGACATTAAATGAGAGGTAGAACTATTCAATAATTTTTTTTAAGTCATGGTGTATGAAGATTATGATTTTATATATATATATATATATATATAATTTCCCTAGTTAGAGTTTGATTAGTTTTAAGTTTAAATTTTGTATTATTATATTTAATTGTTGATTTTATTGCACTATAAAGTTTTTAATGTCCTTTGTATAGTCATCTCTATTTTATTTCTTACACCTCTTTACCACCATTTTGGGGGTGTTTGGTTTGTGTTTTCAAACAATCATTTTCAGTTTTTATACAACATTTCACGCATTTTCACACACTTTTTCACCCACATGTATTTCCACAAACATTTTCAAACAACAATTTTCAGTTTTTAAACACATATACCAAAAAGGCCCTTTATTTTCCAAATAACAGTTATTAATTGATGTTTGATTTCATTTCCCTTTTTTTTTCCCTTCATTTATTCTTTATTACTTTTTATGTTCCCTTGCTAGTTGTAAATTTTATGGTTATTAGTAAGAAATAGATATTGTAGGGTCAGATTTTGCAGCCCAAGCCCAAGAAGGTATGGGTTTGAAGCCCACTGAACCCAAAACAATAAATTTGTAGAGAGTGGGTGAAAGAGCTAGGCTAGTTGTGAAGAATAACAATATTAAACGGCAATGATGACAAAAAGATTTGAATTAGAATGTGCTCGGACAGTGATGAATGTCTCGTCCGAGGAGGCGATTTTCATTGATGAACTTAGGTTACAAAAAGTGGGAGCTACAGTAAAATAATATGCTCTTCTCTTCCTCTCCTTTTCCGATCCCCTCTATCAGAGACCTCTCTTTCTTATATAGTGCTGCCTCTCTCCATCTCCACCGTCCACTTGTTCACCATCTGGGTGTCCACTTGAGTGCATGTCCCATCACACTCCCCCTTTAGCCCTGTCTGAGTGGCGGTAGCTGAGGATGCACTGTTCAGGGGTCTTCTCCACATAAATGCGGCCAGGAGGGTAGGTGCAGTGCATTAAATGCGGTGGTTGAAGTCTGTCTCCTTGATATTTCTCAGTTCCTGTCACCCTCTTGTGCGTCCGAGGTCCCTTTTCTCCCTTGACACTCGTCAAACAGGTCGCTTGACACGTGCCGGACAAAAACCCCGTCGGGTCCGAGGGTTTCAGTCTCCTCGGACGTATGCGCACCTCTTCGGACAGTGCACGTGTTCGTCTGCGGACATTCTCTCACATGGGCCTGACTGCGTCCCGGTCTCCTCGGACTAACAGTGGTCCTCGGATAGGGCCTTGGGCCCAATAAGTTGGGTTGGGCTTTTCTCCCCCACAATAGCCCCTCAAAATTGTAGTTTTTCCCTCGCACCCGAGGAGAAAAAGTAGGATTTTGACTTGCCACGGAGCAACAACTTGGAAACACGCATAACCGAGCTGGCACGTGTGTGGGCGTGGGAGCTGACGCCTCATTAATGCCGCTGCGGTTTCCTTATTCCCAAGGCGCGGCATTAACTGCACCAGGTGACGTTTCGTCCTTCGCATCCAACGGTGGCTGATTGATCCAATGGCTGTGGTTTTTCTCCATGGTTTGGGCGGGAGTGCCCCTGACCCTTCGCTTGACCCCGTATAAAGCTTCAGAGGAAATCATTTCCTCCTCACTTTTCCATCTTCAGACGCTCCAGCAAGAACAGACGCCTCACTCCGTCCAAATCTCTCCGTCCGAATCTCTCAGTCGCCGGTGCCAATCTTACCCAGAATCCACACGAGTCCTCCTACGAGCCTGCCGTCGCTTTTCCGGCCTGGCCCTTGTAAGTCATCGCCCACCGAATCTTTTATTTTTCTCTTCGGCCAACCGTTTTACTTGAGTACCATGGGGAAACTCGAGTACATGGTGGATAGCCCTGAGCAAATAGAGGCGTTTAGGACCGCGTACCGCATACCCCCTAACGTGGGCGTGAGGTATTGCCCCCCAGAAAAAATACTAATAGACCGGGAGACGGGAGAGGTGGTTATCCCCCTCATTGCCTTCAAAGAAGGGGGAATGACAATCCCCATGGGTCCCATCACCACTGCCTACCTTCGGAACCATAGACTTACTCCCTGGCAATGTGCGCCCAACATGTTTAGGATCCTGGGAGCGATTGAGGACCTTGAGCGCCATTTGGAGTTAGGACTCACCTGGCTTGACGTGGTACATATGTACGAATGCCATAGCCAGCAAGATGCCGGGTACTACTTAAAATCCCGGTCGGATGTTGTCAGGCTCATTTCCTGCCTTCCCAAATCCAACAAAGGGATGAAAGACGACTATGTGATCGTCTCGGGCGCCTGGCGCAACGGCCCTGGTTGCCCTACCAAGCCTGGGAAGCCAGGTGTGACATGTAGATTTAGGCGCACTGACCATAGGCTTAGGGCTCCCGTCTTTTAACTGTCTTTGATTTCTCTTCGGTCGCTATTTCTGAGCTTCTGACCATTTTTTTTTTGCAACAGATAAGAACCAAGTTTCTCCTCGGCTCAGCCAAACGAATATCGTTGCCCTCAACTATCTTTTAAGGTCGGAGATCTTCGTGAGCGAGGACGGGCAACTACGATCTGCTCCCCTTATTCTTGGATATAAAGTGAAGTCAAAGGGTTTTCAACCGGTCGGCAACGCAATCGTCCAAGGAGATCATCGCCTTGCGCGTATCGACGTTGGTCGGAAGGGCTTCTTGGCGCCAGACGATCTTGAACCTGTACCCCGTCCAATTCCTCGGGCTGCACCTCCCCTTATCCAACCACTCCAGCAAGTTCCCTTCGGACAAGCGATTGAAGGTGAGGGGGCTGGCTCTTCTACTTCGTCGCTAGAAGAACAGATAGACGAATTTCAGTTTGAGGGAGAGGCTTCAAGGGTAAACCAGGTGGTAGAGATCTCAGACGCCGAGGAAGAGGCCTACGAGCAGTCAGGCGCCCAGCTTAACTTGTTGGCCACTCATTCAGAAGACTCCTCGGACGAAGATATGGATCTGAGGAATTTGATGAAGGGGAGAGGCAAAAGGTCAGACCCGAAAGATGCTGGGACATCTAAGACGGTGGTGTCACTTCCTCCGGTGCCTACTCAGATCCCTGACCCCAACTTGAAGCCCATGCTAAAACTGCAGAAGAAAAGACCCCACACTGAGGTGGAGGAAAAACAGGTGCCACCAACCAAGGGGGCCAAGCAGCAAAAGGTGGCATAGGACAACAGAACTCGCAGGGCTCCGTCTACTGAAAGCCGAGACGAGGGCACAGTGGCAGAGGTGCGCCGAGGGGGAGGGGGACCACGGATCTGGTCTCCAAAATTGGAGTTGGAGGGCGCTCCAATCCTCTGGGAGACCTCCCTCAGGAATTACGATGGAGGGAGGGCCGGCTACGTTGCTGAGGCCCTGCAGCAACCGCTTCTCCTTCCTCATGACATGGAGTCCTTCAGGCGTTTCAATCAGCCGGAGCTCTTTCGATCCCTGAAGAGGGATTTGGCCATCGTAAGTAACCTCAATCCGACTAGCTGAATCATTGACTTTTGCCTTTCCTATTTTTCCGTGTTTGACACTAGTTTCCATCACGCAGGTAACTCAGCAGATTTACGTGGCCGAGGAGTGGGAGAAGAAGAATCGCCTTGAAACCCAGGCGGCGCTCTGCTCCCGAGATGAGGCGGAGAAATCTCTGGGCCAGCTGAAAGACGATTATACCCGTCTGTCCGGGGAGCTCGCGGATATGACCAGTCAGAAGAAAAGTCTTGACGCTGGAATAAAAAATGTTGAAAAGCAGGTTGAGGACCAGCGTAAGTTGCTAAAGGCGACAGAGGCCGATCTGAAGACCGAGAGGGAGCTGGTAAACGGGCTAAGGGACGAACTCCGAAGAGCCAAGGACAGCGTCCGATATGCCGAGGAGAAAACCCAGTTGGCTCAGGAGGCGACTGAGGCTGAAAAGAAGACAGCTTACCAGCTGGGGGTAGAGACGGCCACGTCCCAGCTTCTGGAGCAGTTCGCCTCGGTCAGCCGAGATTACTGTAACATAAGTTGGGGCAAAGCCCTGGATGCAGCTGGAGTCCTTGCCGACTCGGAGCTGAGGCTGCCTGGGAGCGTGTACTATGATCCTGAAATCCGAGAGCTCCCAGGAACTGATTCCCCTTCAGCTCCACAGCTTCCAGAGGCTTCGGAGTCACCTTTGGTCAGCAATGCTCCCCCACTCACTCTTGGTGCAAGCAAGGAAACTGGTCAGCCAAGCGGCAAGGATAAGCCAGCTGAGCCAGCCAAAGAGAAAGGCCAAGGGTCAGGCGAAGAGAAAATTCCTTCTGAGCCCACGGACCGAGCCCCTGACGCAACTGCTCGGATAGGCCAGACTGCTGACCCCGTGCTCCCTTCGGCAAAAGAATAAACGTATAGGGCTTTTACTTTTTGCACCTGTGTTTTCTTTTGCTTTATCTGAGGAAATGTAAACTATACTTTTGTTGATGGAATAGATTTTTTTTTTTTTTTTTTTTTTTTTTTTTTGTCTATGATGTTTTAAATACATGTCTTGCTAATTACTACTGTCACATACAACTGTACATGGCGCTTATAACCAAATAATGCAAATAAATCTGCTTGATACATCACTTATGGGGTGAGTAACCAAAATTAATATTGAAGAAGGGGAGGCCTAGCATAAGTTACTGATGATTTGCATGTCTTTTCAAGTTAAACATGAGTTATTATTCCTCGGCTTCAAACTAAACACAACTAGGGGAAACATTTAAAAAATAGAAACAATTTAAACGCAATTAGGAGTTTTAGCACTAAACCCCAGTGATACTGGCCGCGTGGGAGTATTGACTAACCTGTCGTTCGGTTCAAGGATTATAGGATTCGAATGTACTCGAGTGTTAACTAACCCTAGTCATCTGGTCCGAGGACTGCAGGCATGACTGGATTTAAGTTTAGACACTATGGAACCGTAACTGAGTGCTAACTAACCCAAATCATCTGGTCCGAGGACTACAGGCATGATTGGATTTAAGTTTAAACACTATAGAACCGTAACTGAGTGCTAACTAACCCAAATCATCTGGTCCGAGGACTACAGGCATGATTGGATTTAAGTTTAAACACTATAGAACCGTAACTGAGTGCCAACTAACCCAAATCATCTGGTCCGAGGACTACAGGCATGATTGGATTTAAGTTTAAACACTATAGAACCGTAACTGAGTGCCAACTAACCCAAATCATCTGGTCCGAGGACTACAGGCATGATTGGATTTAAGTTTAAACACTATAGAACCGTAACTGAGTGCCAACTAACCCAAATCATCTGGTCCGAGGACTACAGGCATGATTGGATTTAAGTTTAAACACTTGAGCTAACGGTGTTAACTAACCCAAATCATCTGGTCCGAGGACTACAGGCATGATTGGATTTAAGTTTAAACACCTAAGCTGGTGGCGAATGAGTGTTAACTAACCCTGACCATCTGGTCCGAGGACGACAGGCATGATTGGATTTAAGTTTAAACACTTGAGAGAAAACGGTGAATGAGTGTTAACTAACCCTAATCATCTGGTCCGAGGACTACAGGCATGATTGGATTTAAGTTTAAACACTTGAGAGAAAACTTTATGCAGCGAACTGGTATATCAATTGAAGAGAAGACTTGATTAATAGAAATACCTCTTGAGGTTATTTACATTCCAAGGGCGAGGGATTACATGACTATCCAAGTCTTCTAAGAAATACGCTCCAATACCAGCGCCTGAAGTGATGCGATACGGTCCTTCCCAATTGGGTCCTAATTTTCCCCAAGCTGGGTTCTTTGTGGTGCCCACAACTTTCCTCAGCACCAGATCACCGGGCTCTAAAGGCCTCAGCTTCACGTTGGCGTCATAGCCTTGTCTGAGCTTTTGTTGGTAGTGTGCTAGCCGAACCATTGCATTCTCCCTTCTTTCGTCAATCAAGTCTAAGCCCTTCTGTAGCTGCTCGTCGTTATCGGCTGGACTGAACGAGCTAGTTCTTAGTGTTGGGAACCCTGTTTCCAAAGGAATGACAGCTTCAGCCCCATAGGTCATCGAGAAGGGGGTCTCTCCAGTGGACCTGCGGGGCGTAGTCCGGTAAGCCCAAAGTACATGTGGCAACTCTTCTACCCATCTGCCCTTTGCATCATCTAGCCTCTTCTTTAAGCCGTTCAGTATGACCTTGTTGGAAGCTTCTGCTTGGCCATTACCCTGGGGATAGGCTGGAGTGGAGTATCTGTTCGTAATTCCCAGCTCGCTGCAGTAATTCCTGAATGCCTTGCTGTCAAACTGTAAACCGTTGTCCGAGATGAGGGTGTGAGGAACTCCAAACCGTGTGACAATGTTCTTCCACACGAACTTTTGCACATCAACGTCTCTGATGTTGGCTAGCGGTTCGGCTTCAACCCACTTGGTGAAATAGTCTGTTCCGACCAGGAGGTACTTCTTGTTTCCTGCAGCTTTGGGGAAGGGTCCCACAATATCCAAGCCCCACTGGGCAAAGGGCCATGGGCTAGACAGTAGATTGAGGTTTCCCCCTGGCTGGTGAATGTTTGGAGCGAAGCGTTGACATTGATCGCACTTTTTGACGTATTCGTGTGCCTCCTTCTGCATGTTAGGCCACCAATAGCCTTGGGTGAGGGCTCGGTGAGCCAAGGACCTGCCACCGGTGTGGCTCCCACAGATTCCTTCGTGCAACTCTTCTAGCAGTGTCTCTGTCGCCTCGGGATGCACGCATAACAAATATGGTCCCGAATAGGAGCGTTTGTATAGTTTCTGGTCTTCGGACAACCAGAACTTAGTCGCCTTCCTCCGAATTTTATCGGCTTCTCCCTTCTCTTCGGGCAATATGTCTTCTTTGATAAATTTGATTAAAGGGTCCATCCAGCACGGCCCGGCCCTGATCTGGTGAACCTGGACTCCCCCTGACTTCGTCTCTGTAGGCCTGTGCAGGTCCTCAACGAGGATGACCCTCGGCAGGTCCTGTGCCGAAGAGGTGGCTAGCGTGGCTAAGGAGTCAGCATGTGAGTTGCCACTCCTGGGGATGTGCAGCAAACTGAAAAATTCGAACTCTGATTGCAGATGTTTAACACGACCCAAGTATCCCTGCATTCTTTCGTCCTTTGCCTCGAACTCGCCTTGTACTTGACCTACTACCAATCTTGAGTCCGAGAACAACTCCACGGACTTCCCACCCATTCTACGGACCATAGTCATCCCCATCAGTAGGGCCTCATACTCTGCTTCATTATTCGTTGCCGAGAAGTCCAACCTTAGCGATTTCTCGATAATGATTTTCTCGGGGGATATCAATACTAGCCCAACTCCAGAGCCTCTTTGGTTTGCCGCGCCATCGACATACACTTCCCAATGGGAGGGATTCTGTTGAGAGACCATGCCAACTGATTTTTCATCCATGCCCGACGTGGGCTTCACCTCATCTAGCTGGGGCTCCGTGAACTCAGCCACCAAATCTGCGAGGATCTGTCCCTTGACCGATGTGCGGGGCATATATCTTATATCGAAAGCCCCTAAGATTGTACCCCACTTGGCGATCCGACCAGTGTAATCGGCACTTCGGAGTATTGCTTTGAGTGGGAGTTGTGTGAGAACGATCACCGTGTGGGCTTGGAAGTAGTGAGGTAGCTTCCGGGTGCCAAGCACTACTGCTAGGATAGCCTTCTCCAGCGGCAAGTAGCGAATCTCAGCCTCATGCAGCGACTTGCTTACGTAATAGACGGGCCTTTGTACACCAGAGTCGGACCGTATCAACACCAGGCTCACCGCATAGGGAGCTACAGCGATGTAGGCGAACAGCACCTCGTCTGGCTCAGGACTGGACATGATTGGTGGCCGAGACAGATAATCCTTGAGTTGCTGGAACGCCAAGGCACATTCCTCAGTCCATTCGAATCCCTTCCATTTGTTGAGTAGAGAGAAAAAGGGGCGACACCTGTCTGCTGATCTAGAGATGAACCGATTGAGGGCAGCAGTCATTCCAGTCAGTTTTTGAACTTCCTTGGGATTCCGAGGAGCTCGGAGGTTGTTGATGGCCTTTATCTGGTCAGGGTTGACCTCAATTCCTCTGTGGGTGACCATGTATCCCAAGAACTTGCCGGACCCTACCCCAAACGAGCACTTAGAGGCATTTAGTCGTAGCTTGTATTTCCGTAGAACCTCAAAAGTACTTTCAAGGTCCTTCACATGCTCAGCTATAACTTTGCTCTTCACCACCATGTCATCTATGTAAATCTCGATGTTCTTGCCCAGCTGTGGCTCGAACATCCTCGTCATCATCCTCTGGTAGGTAGCTCCCGCGTTCTTCAGGCCGAACGGCATCACTTTATAGTGGTAGTTGCCAATAGGGGTGACAAAAGCAGTTTTCTTCTGGTCCTCTAGGGCTAATGGTATCTGGTGGTAGCCTTGAAAGGCGTCCAGGAAGCTCATCCGAGGGTGGCCGACAGTGGCGTCAACCAGTTGATCGATCTTCGGCATAGGGAACGGTCTTTGGGGCATGCCCTATTCAGATCCGTGAAGTCCACGCATACTCGCCACTTCCCACTCTTCTTCCTTACCACCACGGTATTTGCTAGCCATTCGGGATAAAAAACCTCTTTGATAGCCCCGGCTGCTTTGAGTTTTGCCACCTCTTCTCTCACTGCGTCAGCATGCTCCTTGGATGGGCGCCGAATAGGTTGCTGCTTGGGGGTGACCAATGGATTCACCTTCAAATGATGGCATATGAACTTCGGGTCCACCCCTGGGGCCTCGTAAGCGCTCCAGGCAAACACGTCGAGATTTTGCTTGAGGAACTCTATCAGCTCCTCCTTCTCTTGAAGAGGCAGCTGAGATCCGACTTGGAAGAACCTGTCAGGATCGTCTCCAATGATCACTTTCGTCAGATCCTCACACCGAGTGCTTTCATCTGATGCTTCAGGAGGCACTCCCCGAGACTGTAGTTGCTATAAATCCCTCCCAACTACGTCCGAGGATTCGGCTGGGGCCTCATGCTGAATGGCGGCCACCAGGCACTGTCTAGCAACAGATTGGTCTCCTCGGATTTCATGTACCTGTCCCCCTGAGAGATATTTGACCTTTTGGTGCAAAGTAGAGGGGACAGCCCCAAGTGCGTGAATCCAAGGTCTGCCTACGAGTGCCGTGTAGGGCGAATATGCGTCCACGACGATAAAGTCCAACTCCACAACCTCGGAGCCGGACTGCACAGGCAAGCGTATCCGGCCTTTCGGGATGACAGGCCTTCCTTCAAAGGTGAATAGGGGGGAATCGTACGGCGTCAGGTCCTGGGGTTTTAGGCCTAGCCCCTTATAGAGGTCCGGGTACATTATCTCCACGGCACTGCCCTGGTCCACCATTACCCTCTTTACATCGTACCCTCCTATTCTGAGGGTGATGACTAGTGCATCATCATGGGGTTGGATGGTGCCGATCATGTCCTCGTCCGAGAATCCCATAACCAACGGGGCACCAGACCTAGCTCTCTTCGGTCCTCGGCTCGACTCCCCTGCGAGTGGTCGGCCTACCGACATAACTTTCAAAGGCCAGGACCCTGTTCTTCCCGGCGCAGCGAAGACGACGTTTATAGTCCCAAGCGGTGGCTTTGGGGGGTCGTCCCTACGTGGCCCCGAGCCTGTCTGCCCTCGGCCGCTGGAGTGGTGCAGAAGATGTTTCAGTTTACCATCGCGAACCAACTGGTCTAGGTGATCCCACAGACTCCTACAATCTTCCGTTGTATGCCCATGGTCTTGATGGTACTGGCAGTAGAGATTGTGGTTGCGCCTCTCGGGGTTTCCTACCATCTTGTTCGGCCACCTGAAGAATGATTCATTCTTAATTTTTTCCAGGACCTGCTGCACTGGCTCTTTGAACACGGTGTTGACCGATTGAGGATTCATCGATCCTGATTGTCCGGCAAAATCCCTCCGCGGTTTATTGTAATTGTACCTGTCCGACCGCGAATCTCTCCTCTCCTGAGGGATAATCTTATCCTTTCCCTTGCCCTGCTGCTGCCTCTTCAACCCTCTTATACTTCTCTATGCGGTCCATCAGTTGTCGCACGTTTGTGACTGGTTTGCCAGATAGGGATCCCCTCAAACCGTGGTCAGTAGGGAGGCCGAGCTTGAACGTGATGAGGGCCATTGCATCGTTGTTGCCCTCCACCTCATTGAACATCTCCCAGTATCTGTCTGAATATGCCTTCAAGGACTCGCCTTCTTGCATGGACAAGGATAGCAGGGAAGAGAGAGGCCTGGCCACTCTTCGGCATGTAACAAAACGGGAGCCGAATGCCTGAGTGAGTTCTTTGAAGGAGTTGATGGAGCCCGCCTTCAAACCATCAAACCATCTCATAGCAACGGGCCCAAGACTGGAAGGGAAAACTTTGCACATCAGAGCTTCATCTCTGGAATAGACAGCCATCCTCTGGTTAAAATGACTGACATGCTCCACGGGGTCAGTTTTACCATTGTAGACGGTGAATGTTGGCTGGTTAAAGCGCCGAGGGAGTCTGGCCTCCTCTATCCTGCGCGTGAAGGGTGATCTAGATATCTGATTTAGAGCCTTGTTCATGGCATCATTCTCCAGGTCCTCGCGTGATGGGCTCCTACGCTCCCTTTTACGATGGGACTCCTCTACATAGGTGTAGGACTCGCTAGCTGGTGTCTTGGACTTGTGTTGATAAGAGACGTCCTGCTCGACATCAAGATCATCTTCAGAGTACGAGGAAGCCCGCTTCCTCTTTGCGTGTCGCAACTCCCTCTTTAGTTTTTCCACTTCCAGTTGTAAGTCACGGTTCTTCTCTGCATGGGACATGTGACTTCCGCTCTGTGATTGGCTCTGGCTAAGGCGCACAGTGTGTACACTGCCCTCACGGTTTTGTCTCCTCTCTAAGTTGACAAAATGGTCCACGTGTTGGGATGCCCTGGATTCTGCTTGTTGTTCACCTTGTTCTGCCATTGTCAACTGTTGTTTTCACCCTTGCACAAGCTCTCCCCACAGACGGCGCCAATTGTAGGGTCAGATTTTGCAGCCCAAGCCCAAGAAGGTATGGATTTGGAGCCCACTGAACCCAAAACAATAAATTTGTAGAGAGTGGGTGAAAGAGCTAGGCTAGTTGTGAAGAATAACAATATTAAACGGCGATGATGACAGAAAGATTTGAATTAAAATGTGCTCGGACAGTGATGAATGTCTCGTCCGAGGAGACGATTTTCATTGATGAACTTAGGTTACAAAAAGTGGGAACTACAGTAAAATAATATGCTCTTCTCTTCCTCCCCTCTTTCGATCCCCTCTATCAGAGACCTCTCTTTCTTATATAGTGCTGCCTCTCTCCATCTCCACCGTCCACTTGTTCACCATCTGGGTGTCCACTTGAGTGCATGTCCCATCACACCCCCCCTTTAGCCCTGTCTAAGTGGCGGTAGCTGATGATGCACTGTTCAGGGGTCTTCTCCACATAAATGCGGCCAGGAGGGTAGGTGCAGTGCATTAAATGCGGTGGTTGAAGTCTGTCTCCTTGATATTTCTCAGTTCCTGTCACCCTCTTGTGCGTCCGAGGTCCCTTTTCTCCCTTGACACTCGTCAAACAGGTCGCTTGACACGTGCCGGACAAAAACCCCGTCGGGTCCGAGGGTTTCAGTCTCCTCGGACGTATGCGCACCTCTTCGGACAGTGCACGTGTTCGTCTGCGGACATTCTCTCACATGGGCCTGACTGCGTCCCGGTCTCCTCGGACTAACAGTGGTCCTCGGATAGGGCCTTGGGCCCAATAAGTTGGGTTGGGCTTTTCTCCCCCACAGATATCATGGATGGCTTAAATAGTTATAGATGTAGTTATGTTAGTGGTATGTCAAAGGTTTTTTTTTTTTTTTTTTTTTTAATGGGAGATGTGGCTAAATTTAAATGTTAAATAAAATGATTTAAGAAAAAAATTAAACATAAAATACATAACAATAAACAATAACTTATCCAAATAATTCTATGTAATATAATAATAGTACATTCTTATATACTATTTTTAATTATTTATAATGCAATATGATAATATTTAACAATCAAAGTCATTAAAAAAATTAAAAAAAAAACATAAAACACAAAACTAAATCCCATCAACTAAAATAGAGTTCTAAAGAATACAAAACTTTATCAAGCTAAAATAGAGATGCAAGAAAAATAAAAATAAAAATCCACCAAAAAATTGAGGGAGAAAGAGTGGGAAATAACCAACTTTTAGTGAGAGAAAATTATGTAAAGAATTGAAGAGTGAATGACAAATTTATCCTAAGAGGATGATAACAAAAAGAAACAAAATATATAAATGAAGATAAAAGGAAAGAGGAAGAGTTATATCAAGGTAGAATGTTTGGGGAGATGAAAAGGTAAAGAGAATGAGAAAGGTTGGAGAAAGTGTAAATGTTAAAAAAAAAATGAGTACAATTTGATGAGCACAATAAAAAATTACATTTTTTATTTTTTAAAACAAAAAGAGAGAGAAAATATAAATAATTTAATGATAAGGAGGATGTGGTTGAATTTCAATATTGAGTAAAATAGAAGAGAGGAAAAAAAAAGAAAAATTAAAAGATATAACAATAAACACTAAATTATCCAAATTTTGGTATGTAATGGAATACTATTTTATTTTTATCTACTATCTTTAATTTTTTATAATGAAATCGGATAAAATTTAACAATCAAAGAGCAAAAGAATAATAATAATAATAACTTAAAACACAAAACTAAATCGTATCAACCTAAATTAGAGTTCTTAAAAATACAAAAATTTATAAACCTAAAGCGGAGATGCAATAAAAAATAAAAATCCACCAAAACATTAAGAGAGAGAACCTTTTTGTGAGAGAAAACTGTGCAAAGAATGGAAAAAAGTGACAAATTTATAGTAAAAGGGAAGGGATAAAAAGAGACAAATAAAGGAAGATGAAGGGAAAGATGAATAGCAATATTAAAGTAGAGGGTGGTGGGGAGATGAAAAGGTAAGCGAATAAGAAAGGTTGAAGAAAGTGTAAATATTTAAAAAATAAGTGAATGTAAAAAAAAAAAAATTATAGGAAAATTAGAAATAAAAAAGAAATACATATAGATGTTAAAACCGACAAAGATGACAATGTAAAGTCAATAATATATTTATACATATATATATATATATATATTTCGTTTTTGTAAATAAATAATAATAATAATAATAATTATGCAACAAATGTCGTGTCGATGAGGTGGCGCAACAGGAGCTCAGCAGCAATAAATGCCACGCTTCAGCTTTTAGTAATATATAGATATAGATATAGATTTTTTGACATAATTTTTTTTTTTTTTTTTAAGTTAAAAATTGTTCTACAAACCAATAATATCTTTAACATTAGTGGACCACTTCATGTAGCAAATGTGAAGAATATCCATAATTGAAATGTATTCCTCTCATACTTCAAAGTTCAAACTAATGATCTATCTAGTGTTGGGAATTTTTACTTAATAATACATATTGAAATTTTTTTTTAACCAAATAGAACTGCCTAAGTTATTCTTGAAGGAGATCTCCTATTTGTTATTGATTCTCTTCCTCTTCTCTCCTCCTTGATCAAGCTTCACTGGTAAAAATAAAAATCCACCAAAAAATTGAGGGAGAAAGAGTGGGAAATAAGCACCTTTTAGTGAGAGAAAATTATGTAAAGAATTGAAGAGTGAATGACAAATTTATACTAAGAGGATGATAATAAAAAGAAACAAAATAAATGAAGATAAAAGGAAAGAGGAAGAGTTATATCAAGGTAGAATGTTTGGGGAGATGAAAAGGTAAAGAGAATGAGAAAGGTTGAAGAAAGTGTAAATGTTAAAATAAAAAAAAATGCGTACAATTTGATGAGCACAATAAAAAATTACATTTTTTATTTTTTAAAACAAAAGGGGAGAGAAAATATAAATAATTTAATGATAAGGGCGATGTCGTTGAATTTCAAAATTGAGTAAAATAGAAGAGAAGAAAAAAAAAGAAAAATTAAAAGATATAACAATAAACACTAAATTATCCCAATTATGGTATGTAATGGAATACTATTTTATTTTTATCTACTATCTTTAATTTTTTATAATGAAATCGGATAAAATTTAACAATCAAAGAGCAAAATAATAATAATAATAACTTAAAACACAAAACTAAATCGTATCAACCTAAATTAGAGTTCTTAAAAATACAAAAATTTATCAACCTAAAGTGGAGATGCAATAAAAAATAAAAATCCACCAAAACATTGAGAGAGAGAACCTTTTTGTAAGAGAAAACTATGCAAAGAATGGAAAAAAGTGACAAATTTATAATAAAAGAGAAGGGATAAAAAGAGACAAATAAAGGAAGATGAAGGGAAATATGAATAGCAATATTAAAGTAGAGGGTAGTGGGGAGATGAAAAGGCATGGGAAGAAGAAAGGTTGAAGAAAGTGTAAATATTTAAAAAATAAGTGAATGTAAAAAAAAAAAAAATTTATAGGAAAATTAGAAATAAAAAAGAAATATATATAGATGTTAAAACCGACAAAAATGAATATATAAAGTCAATAATCTATTTATATATATATATATATATATATTTCTTTTTTGCAAATAAAAAAATAATAAATAATAAATAATAATTATGCGGCGAATGTCTTGGCGATGCGATGGTGCAACAAAAGCTCAGCAGCAATAAATGTCACATTCAGCTTTTAGTAATATATAGATTATTTGACTTAAATTGTTTTTTTTTTTTTTTTATAACGATTTAAATTATTTTAAACATAACGATCGGTAGGTTTTTTTTTTTTTTTTTTTTTTTTAAGCTAAAAATTGTTCTACAAACCAATAATATCTTTAACATTAGGGGACCACTTCATGTAACAAATGTGAAGAATATCCATAATTAAAATGTATTCCACTCATACTTCAAAGTTCAAACTAATGATCTCTCTAGTGTTGGGTTTTTTTACTTAGTAGTACATATTTAAAAAATTATTTAACCAAATAGAACTGCATAAGTTATTCTTGAAGGAGATGTCCTGTTTGTTATTGATTCTCTTCCTCTTCTCTCCTCCTTGACCAAGCTTCACTGGTAAAAATAAAAATCCACCAAAAAATTGAGGGAGAAAGAGTGGTTAATTAGCACCTTTTAGTGAGAGAAAATTATGTAAAGAATTGAAGAGTGAATGACAAATTTATACTAAGAGGATGATAATAAAAAGAAACAAAATAAATGAAGATAAAAGGAAAGAGGAAGAGTTATATCAAGGTAGAATGTTTGGGGAGATGAAAAGGTAAAGAGAATGAGAAAGGTTGGAGAAAGTGTAAACGTTAAAAAAAATGAGTACAATTTGATGAGCACAATAAAAAAAATTACATTTTTTATTTTTTAAAACAAAAAGAGAGAGAAAATATAAATAATTTAATGATAAGGAGGATGTGGTTGAATTTCAATATTGAGTAAAATAGAAGAGAAGAAAAAAAAGAGAAAAATTGAAAGATATAACAATAAACACTAAATTATCCAAATTATGGTATGTAATGGAACACTATTTTATTTTTATCTACTATCTTTAATTTTTTATAATGTAATCGGATAAAATTTAACAATCAAAGAGCAAAATAATAATAATAATGACTTAAAACACAAAACTAAATCGTATCAATCCAAATTAGAGTTCTTAAAAATACAAAAACTTATCAACCTAAAGCGGAGATGCAATAAAAAATAAAAATCCACCAAAACATTGATAAAGAGAACCTTTTTGTGAGAGAAAACTATGCAAAGAATGGAAAAGAGTAACAAATTTATAGTAAGAGAGAAGGAATAAGAAGAGACAAATAAAGGAAGATGAAGGGAAAGATGAATAGCAATATTAAAGTAGAGGGTAGTGGAGATATGAAAATGTAAGACAGGAAGAAAGGTTGAAGAAAGTGTAAGTATTTAAAAAATAAGTGAATGTAAAAAAAAAAAAATTATAGGAAAATTAGAAATAAAAAAGAAATATATATAGATGTTAAAACCGACAAAGATGAATATGTAAAGTCAATAATCTATTTATATATATATATATATATATTTCTTTTTTGCAAATAAAAAAATAAAAAATAAAAATTATGCGGCGAATGTCGTGGCGATGAGGTGACGCAACAAGAGCTCAGCAGCAATAAATGTCACGCTTCAGCTTTTAGTAACATATACATTATTTGACTTAAATTTTTATTTATTTTTTATTTTTTATTTTTTTTGATTACGACTTAAATTGTTTTAAACATGAGTAGGTAGGTTTTTTTTTTTTTTTTTTTTTTTTTTAAATTTTAAAATTGTTCTACAAACCAATAATATCTTTAACATTAGGGGACCACTTCATGTTGCAAATGTGAAGAATATCCATAATTGAAATGTATTCCTCTCATACTTCAAAGTTCAATCTAATGATCTCTCTAGTGTTGGGTTTTTTTACTTAATAATACATATTTAAAAAATTATTTAACCAAATCGAACTGCCTAAGTTATTCTTGAAGGAGATGTCCTGTTTGTTATTGATTCTCTTCCTCTTCTCTCCTCCTTGACCAAGCTTCACTAGTAAAAATAAAAATCCACCAAAAAATTGAGGCAGAAAGAGTGGGTAATTAGCACCTTTTAGTGAGAGAAAATTATGTAAAGAATTGAAGAGTGAATGACAAATTTATACTAAGACGATGATAATAAAAAGAAACAAAATAAATGAAGATAAAAGGAAAGAGGAAGAGTTATATCAAGGTTGAATGTTTGGGGAGATGAAAAGGTAAAGAGAATGAGAAAGGTTGGAGAAAGTGTAAACGTTAAAAAAAAAATGAGTACAATTTGTTGAGCACAATAAAAAAATTACATTTTTTATTTTTTAAAACAAAAAGCGAGAGAAAATATAAATAATTTAATGATAAGGAGGATGTGGTTGAATTTCAATATTGAGTAAAATAGAAGAGAAGAAAAAAAAAATTAAAAGATATAACAATAAACACTAAATTATCCAAATTATGGTATGTAATGGAACACTGTTTTATTTTTATCTTCTTTCTTTAATTTTTTAAAATTTAATCGAATAAAATTTAACAATCAAAGAGCAAAATAATAATAATAATGACTTAAAACACAAAACTAAATCGTATCAATCTAAATTAGAGTTCTTAAAAATACAAAAATTTATCAACCTAAAGCGGAGATGCAATAAAAAATAAAAATCCACCAAAACATTGATAGAGAGAACCTATTTGTGAGAGAAAACTATGCAAAGAATGGAAAAGAGTGACAAATTTATAGTAAGGGAGAAGGGATAAGAAGAGACAAATAAAGGAAGATGAAGGGAAAGATGAATAGCAATATTAGAGGGTAGTGGAGAGTTGAAAAGGTAAGACAAGAAGAAAGGTTGAAGAATGTGTAAGTATTTAAAAAATAAGTGAATGTAAAAAAAAAAAAATTATAGGAAAATTAGAAATAAAAAAGAAATATATGTAGATGTTAAAACTGACAAAGATGAATATGTAAAGTCAGTAATCTATTTATATATATATATATATATTTCTTTTTTGCAAATAAAAAAATAAAAAATAAAAATTATGCGGCGAATGTCGTGGCGATGAGGTAACGCAACAAGAGCTCAGCAGCAATAAATGTCACGCTTCAGCTTTTAGTAATATATACATTATTTGACTTAAATTGTTTTTTTTTTTTTTTTTCTTTTTTCTTTTTTTTTTTTTTTTCTTTTTTTTTAAAGTTAAAAATTGTTCTACAAACCAATAATATCTTTAACATTAGTGGACCACTTCATGTAGCAAATGTGAAGAATATCCATAATTGAAATGTATTTCTCTCATACTTCAAAGTTCAAACTAATGATCTATCTAGTGTTGGGTTTTTTTACTTAATAATGCATATTTAAAAATTTATTTAACCAAATATAACTACCTATGTTATTCTTGAAGGAGATGTCTTGTTTGTTATTGATTCTCTTCCTCTTCTCTCCTCCTTGACCAAGCTTCACTGGTAAAAATAAAAATCCACCAAAAAATTGAGGGAGAAAGAGTGGGAAATAATCACCTTTTAGTAAGGGAAAATTATGTAAAGAATTGAAGAGTGAATGACAAATTTGTACTAAGAGGATGATAATAAAAAAAAACAAAATAAATGAAAATAAAAGGAAAGAGGAAGAGTTATATCAAGGTAGAATGTTTGGGGAGATGAAAAGGTAAAGAGAATGAGAAAGGTTGAAGAAAGTGTAAATGTTAAAATAAAAAAAATGCGTACAATTTGATGAGCACAATAAAAAATTACATTTTTTATTTTTTAAAACAAAAGGGGAGAGAAAATATAAATAATTTAATGATAAGGGCGATGTCGTTGAATTTCAAAATTGAGTAAAATAGAAGAGAAGAAAAAAAAATTAAAAGATATAACAATAAACACTAAATTATCCAAATTATGGTATGTAATGGAATACTATTTTATTTTTATCTACTATCTTTAATTTTTTATAATGTAATCGGATAAAATTTAACAATCAAAGAGCAAAATAATAATAATAATAACTTAAAACACAAAACTAAATCGTATCAACCTAAATTAGAGTTCTTAAAATTACAAAAATTTATCAACTTAAAGCGGAGATGCTATAAAAAATAAAAATCCACCAAAACATTGAGAGAGAGAACCTTTTTGTGAGAGAAAACTATGCAAAGAATGGAAAATAATGACAAATTTATAGTAAGAGGAAAGGGATAAGAAGAGACAAATAAATGAAGATGAAGGGAAAGATGAATTGCAATATTTAAATAGAGGGTAGTGGGGAGATGAAAAGGTAAGGGAAGAAGAAAGGTTGAAGAAAGTGTAAATATTTAAAAAATAAGTGAATGCAAAAAAAAAAAAAAAGTTTATAGGAAAATTAAAAATAAAAAAGAAATATATATAGATGCTAAAACCGACAAAGATGAATATGTGAAGTCAATAATTTATTTATGTGTGTATATATATATATATATTTCTGTGGGGCCAGAAAGAGTCAAGCAACCCCGGCCCACTTCGAACCAGGCCCAAAGGCCCACGCCGAGGTCCGAGGACGAAAGTGTAGAGCCCAGTTGCCCAAGAAGCATTGCCGAGGATGATTACTTCCTCGGACGCCCGAGATCAGAAAGTGAGCAAGCAGCACACCCTCAAGGGGAATCTCCCTGAGCATCCAAGGAGCAAATAGCAAGTACCAAGCACCGGACATGGAAGCATGGTGGAGGAGCAAGTCCCAGATGAACTGTCACCTCCACATTAAATGCCCTCAACTAACGCCCTGGCCGCATTAATGAGGATAGGACCCCTGAACAGTGCCGTCTTGGGCGCTGCAACCCACAGAAGGGATGGGAATGCGGCTGATGGGACAGGTTCTCAAGTGGTGGCCTGGTTGATCAACAAATGTAGGGCTAGGATCAACTGAGAGAGAAGTATATAATGTAAGAAGTCTCTCTTGAAGAAGGAGGGACGGGAAAAACCAGAGAAAAGCAATACTGTAGCAGCTTGTATTCTCTGAACCCTTGTAACCTTTCCTCAAAGAAATAATAAGAACTTCAAGCTCTGTAAGACCCGTCCGAGGAGCCTTATTGTGCATCCTAACCCACGTTTAAGTTATCAGCATTCACGTACAACCATGCATGGTCGTTGCATTCCTCACTAGGGCCTAGCTCTTGAACCCATACTCTATAAATTCATTGCAGGGTTAGCTGGGCTTGGGTCCACTCTCTCAATCTGCGGAGAGTGCCCGAAACCGGTCCCTACAATTGGCGCCGTCTGTGGGAAGAACTTGTACGGTAGTAAGGACAACAGTCAAGCATGGTAGGATCGGGCCCTCACCAAAGAACTCCCAATCGACCTGAACCGGCGAAGTCACGGCATCAAGGTAACTATGGCGACCCCGGGGGCGGTCAGAACGACAACGGACGATTTCGAGAAGGAAGCGTGCATACTTCAACAGCGAGCGAAAGCCAAGCCCGCCGGGACGGGCACGTTCCCCAGAAGCGCGACGATGGCCAGGCCACGCGATCGGAAGAGGCCCATAGCCACGCTTCCCAGAGGAAGGATGATAAGGTGGCTATGCAGCGCGAGATAGATGATCTGAAGAGGAAGCTGCGCCGTGCGCAGCGAAGACGGTCCAAACCCAGCCCTGACCTGCCCTCTGACGACGAAAGTGATGATGAATACAGGCAAAGGTCAAGAACGCCCCCTAGCGAGACTTTCTCCCACGAGGAGGAGCGCTACCAGAGGCGTAGGCGTGCCAACCCAACCCCTAGGGGCTTAGGAGGTGACGCCATGAGCAAGGCGCTGGATCAGCTCTCCAGGTCGCCCTTCACGCGTTGTATAAAGGAGGCAGAGCTTCCTCGGCGGTTCCAGCAGCCAACCTTCATCGCTTACAACGGCAAAACGGATCCCGTGGAGCATGTGAGCCAGTTCAACCAGAGGATGACTGTCCACTCCAAGAACGAGGCGCTGATGTGCAAAGTCTTCCCATCCAGCTTGGGACCTGTGGCGATGAGGTGGTTCAACGGTCTAAGGACGAATTCCATAGACTCGTACAGACAGCTGACCCAGGCTTTTGGTTCCCGCTTTGTCACGAATAGCAGGCCTCCTCGGCCCATGAGCGCATTGCTGTCCCTATCCATGCGTGACAGGGAGACCCTCAAGGCTTATTCGGACAAGTACTGGGAGATTTACAACGAGCTGGACGGCAAGTATGACGCCGTCGCCATCAGTACATTCCAGAATGGGCTACCAATGGGGCACGGCCTGAGGAAGTCCTTGACCGGAAAGCCCGCCACCAGCGTGCGGCAACTAATGGATCGGATCGACAAGTACAAGCGGGTGGAAGAAGATATGCTACAGGGCAAAGGCAAGGAGAAGGTTATCCCTCAGGAGAGGAGGGATTTCAGGTCGGACCGGTACAGCAACGCCCGCCCGAGGAGGGATTTCGGTGGGCAATCCGGGGCGACCAATGCTAAGACTGTCGGCGCCGTATTCCGAGAACCCGTTCACAAGGTGCTGGAAAGGATAAAGAACGAGCCATACTTCAGGTGGCCGACTAAGATGATTGGGGAACCTGATAGGCGCAACCAGAACCGTTACTGCCAATACCACCAGGACCACGGACATGCCACGGAGGACTGCAGGAACCTCTGGAACCACCTGGACCAGCTAGTCCGGGATGGAAGGCTGAAGTACCTTTTGCACCATTCCAGCGGCCAGCAAGGCCAGACCTACCAAGAGCCTCGGAGGGACGTCGCCATGGGGCAGCCCGCTGGGGCGATCAACATAATCTTGGCTGCGCCAGGAAGAACAGGCACACCCCCTTTGCGAGTGTTGTCCGTAGCCCAACTGCCCGCCGAGGACCTTCGGATGGGGCCGAAGAGGTCCAGGAGGAATCTTCCCCCAGCCTTGAGTTTCTCGGAAGAGGACAAGATTGGGACCACCCAACCCCACGATGACGCTCTAATCGTCACCCTCAGAATCGGGGGCTATGACGTGAAAAGGGTGATGGTGGATGGTGGCAGCACAGCCGAGGTCATGTGTCCAGACCTCTACAAGGGGCTGGGGCTAAAACCGGAGGACCTCACACCTTATAGCTCCCCCCTAATGAGCTTCGAAGGAAAGCTCGTCATCCCAAAGGGCATGATCAGGCTGCCCATACAGACAGGCCCAGTGGTGGTAGAGGTGAACTTTGTAGTGGTAGACACATACTCCCCCTACACGACCATCGTAGGAAGGCCCTGACTACACGCCTTGGGGGGCGTAGCCTCCACTTTGCACCAGAAGGTGAAATTCCCATTAGGGGACCAGGTTCTGGAGATCCGAGGTTGCCAGCCCACGGCGAGGCAGTGCACGGTGGCTGCCATATCCTATCGGCTTGATGCACAGCCCTCGGCCCCCGCCGAGGAAGATTCATAGCAATCGAAGACCCTGGTGGCGCCTCCCGATACAGCTGCCGAGGATGCCAAATGTGAGAACCTGGAGAAGGTGATAATTGACGATGATCCGGAGAAGTTCTTCCAGGTCGGGACCCAGCTGCCTCCCTAGGAGAAGGAGGAGTTACTTGAGTTCCTCAAAAGGAACCTTGACGTGTTCGCATGGGACCCCTGCGATGCCCCTGGGATTGATCCATCCTTCATCTGTCACCACCTTAACGTCAACCCATCTGGGATCCCCGAGAAGCAGCCACCCCGGCGCCCGTCGAAGGAGCACGCTGATGCAATCAAGGAAGAGGTCAATAAGCTTAAGCGAGCGGGGGCTATCAAAGAAGTCTTTTACCCCGAATGGTTGGCCAACACTGTGGTGGTCAAGAAGAAAAGTGGGAAGTGGAGGGTTTGTGTAGACTTCACAGACCTGAACAAAGCATGCCCAAAGGACCCCTTTCCAATGCCACGAATAGACCAGCTAGTAGATGCGATGGCAGGCCATCCTCGGATGAGCTTCCTAGATGCCTTTCAGGGCTATCATCAAATCCCACTAGCCTTGGAGGACCAAGAGAAGACAGCCTTTGTGACGCCCATTGGGAACTACCATTACAAGGTTATGCCATTTGACGAGAATGTTTGAGCCGATGTTGGGCAAGAGCATCGAGGTCTATGTTGACGATATGGTGGTAAAGAGCAAGCTGGTGTCCGAGCACTTGGAGGACCTCAGCCGCACATTTGACATCCTGAGAGAGCACAAGCTCCGCCTTAATGCCTCAAAATGCTCGTTTGGCATAGGCTCTGGCAAGTTTTTGGGGTACATGATCACCCACCGGGGGATCGAAGTCGACCCTGACCAGATCAAGGCCATTCACAATTTGAAGCCTCCGTAGAGCCCCAAGGAGATCCAAAAGCTCACTGGGATGATCACGGCGCTGAACCGATTCATTTCCAGGTCGGCTGACAGGTGCAGGCCCTTCTACCTCCAGATCAACAAGTGGAAAGGATTTGAGTGGTCCGAGGATTGTGCCGTAGCTTTCCAGCAACTCAAGGAGTATCTATCCCGGCCGCCTATCATGTCCAATCCTGAGGCCGACGAGGTCCTATACGCCTACCTTGCGGTGGCGCCCCACGCAGTGAGCCTAGTACTGGTACGAGAAGACAATGGCGTTCAAAAGCCAGTTTACTACGTCAGCAAGTCGCTGCACGAAGCGGAGGTCAAATACCTACCCCTAGAGAAGGCCATACTGGCGGTGGTCCACGCCACGAGAAAGCTCCCCTATTACTTCCAAGCTCACACGGTGGTTGTCCTAACCCAATTGCCCTTGAAGTCTGTACTCCGGACCGCTGACTACACGGGAAGAATCGCGAAGTGGAACACAATTTTGGGGGCTTTCGACGTCAAGTACATGCCTCGGACTTCCATAAAAGGCCAAGTTCTGGCAGATTTGACGGCCGAGTTCGCTGAACCAGTCGTAGAAGTGACAGCCGAGGAGAAGAGCTGTGATGAGAAATCAGTTGGGGCAATCTCCATCCCGGAGTCACCATGTTGGAAAGTATATGTGGATGGCGCGGCAAACCAAAGGGGGTCCGGAGTGGGGCTGGTCCTAGTATCCCCTGAAGATCATGTCATTGAGAAGTCCCTGAGGCTCGGATTCACGGCCACAAACAATGAGGCCGAGTATAAGGCATTACTGCAAGGGATGGTCATGGTGCAAAAGATGGGAGGAAAGTCGGTAGAGATGTTCTCAGACTCAAGGTTGGTGGTAGGATAGGTAAAAGGGGAGATGGAGGCCAGAGATTCGAGAATGCAAGAATACCTGAGCCAAGTCAAGCGCTTGCAGTTGGAGTTTGGCCCCTTCAGCTTGTCCCATATTCCTCGGAGTGGGAACAGTCATGCCGATTCACTTGCCACACTCGCAACCTCCTCGGCAGGGGCTCTGCCGAGGATCATACTTGTGGAACACCTGGAGAGGGCAAGTGAAGTGCCAAAGGGAGTGATCCCCGTCCATCAAGTTGTGATGGGTCCCAGCTGGATGGACCCCATAGTGAGATTCCTCAAAGATGATGTCCTACCCGAGGAGAGGTCAGAGGCAGAAAAGATACGAAGGAAAGCTCCTCGGTTCTGGTTGTCCGAGGATCACAAGCTATACAGGCGGTCCTACTCTGGGCCATATCTTCTATGTGTCCACCCCGAAGCGACAGAATTCCTGCTCGAAGAGCTGCACGAGGGAATCTGTAGGAGCCACACAGGGGGGAGATTCCTGGCTCACCGAGCTGTCACACAAGGATACTGGTGGCCGGGAATGCAGCAGGAGGCCCAGGAGTATGTCAAGAAGTGTGACCAGTGCCAAAAGTTCGCCCCAAACGTCCATCAGCCAGGAGGGGTCCTCAACCCTTTGTCCAGTCCATGGCCGTTCGCCCAATGGGGCTTAGACATTGTGGGACCTTTCCCCAAGGCACTAGGGAACAAGAGGTATCTGTTGGTGGCCACGGACTACTTCACCAAGTGGGTCGAGGCCGAGCCACTAGCCAACATCAGGGACGTAGACGTGAAGAAATTCCTTTGGAGGAACATAGTTACACGGTTCGGGGTCCCTCAAACCCTCATCTCGGATAATGGGCTCCAGTTCGATAGCAAGGCCTTCAGGAGGTACTGTTGTGAACTTGGGATCACAAACAGGTACTCAACGCCAGCCTACCCTCAGGGAAATGGACAGGCCGAGGCGGTCAACAAGGTCATCGTCAACGGGCTTAAGAAGAGACTGGATGATGCCAAAGGGAGATGGGTAGAAGAGCTGCCCCACGTCCTCTGGACGTACCGGACTACGCCCCGGCGCTCAACGGGGGAAACACCTTTTGCCATGACTTATGGTGCGGAGGCAGTGATCCCCCTGGAAACCAACTTCCCGACACTAAGGACGAGCTCCTTCACCCCAGGCAGCAATGATGAACTGCTGGGGCGGAGCCTGGACATGGTAGACGAACGAAGAGAGCAAGCAATGATCCAGCTGGCCTACTACCAGCAAAAGCTCAAGCAAGGATATGACGCCAATGTAAAGCTCAGACCACTAGCACCGGGAGACCTGGTGCTGAGAAAAGTCGTAGGAGCTGCCAAGAACCCTTCTTGGGGAAAGCTCGGACCCAACTGGGAGGGGCCCTACCGAATCACCTCAGTAGCAGGGATAGGAGCATACTATTTAGAAGATTTAGATGACAAACCTGTACCTCGTCCATGGAATGTAAATAACCTGAAAAGGTATTACTATTAATGAAGAAGTCTCTTTTGATTCAGATGTTCTGCCTGTCATGATCACACGTCTCGCGTCCCAACGGAAAATATATCTGGGTACTAGACAAAACCTAGGTCTTGCATGGTCCAAGGACTCAAACCTATGGGGAAACTAGTTACTTACAGCCAAATTGAAGCGTTAGCATGTACCTAGGTCTTGCATGGTCCTCGGACTCAAACCTATGGGGAGCTAACCACTTATATCTGGGTGCTAGACAGAACCTAGGTCTTGCATGGTCCAAGGACTCAAACCTATGGGGAAACTAGTTACTTACAGCCAAATTGAAGCGTTAGCATGAACCTAGGTCTTGCATGGTCCTCGGACTCAAACCTATGGGGAGCTAACCACTTATATCTGGGTACTAGACAGAACCTAGGTCTTGCATGGTCCAAGGACTCAAGCCTATGGGGAAACTAGTTACTTACAGCCAAACTGAAGCGTTAGCATGTACCTAGGTCTTGCATGGTCCTCGGACTCAAACCTATGGGGAGCTAACCACTTATATCTGGGTACTAGACAGAACCTAGGTCTTGTATGGTCCAAGGACACAAACCTATGGGGAAACTAGTTACTTACAGCCAAATTGAAGCATTAGCATGTACCTGGGTCTTGCATGGTCCTCGGATTCAAACCTATAGGGAGCTAACCACTTATATCTGGGTGCTAGACAGAACCTAGGTCTTGCATGGTCCAAGGACTCAAACCTATGGGGAAACTAGTTACTTACAGCCGAACTAAAGCGTTAGCATGTACCTAGGTCTTGCATGGTCCTCGGACTCAAACCTATGGGGAGCTAACCACTTATATCTGGGTGCTAGACTGAACCTAGGTCTTGCATGGTCCAAGGACTCAAACCTATGGGGAAACTAGTTACTTACAGCCAAATTGAAACGTTAGCATGAACCTAGGTCTTGCATGGTCCTCGGACTCAAACCTTTGGGGAGCTAACCACTTATATCTGGGTACTGGACAGAACCTAGGTCTTGCATGGTCCAAGGACTCAAGCCTATGGGGAAACTAGTTACTTACAACCAAACTGAAGCGTTAGCATGTACCTAGGTCTTGCATGGTCCTCGGACTCAAACCTTTGGGGAGCTAACCACTTATATCTGGGTGCTAGACTGAACCTAGGTCTTGCATGGTCCAAGGACTCAAGCCTACGGGAAAACTAGTTACTTACAGCCAAACTGAAGTGTTAAGCAGAACCAAGGCTCTGCATGGTCCTCGGACTCAGGCCTATGGGGAAGCTAACTACTTCAAAGGGATCCTAAGTGTCTACTCGAAGAAATTCTACTTGGTCCTTAGGAAACGAAAGGTCCACTCAAGCATACATGCCCTCGTTATAATAATTGATGCCACGATTGGCCGAGATACAATTGAAATTAAAATCATACAAGTAAAGAAAAAGCGGATAGCGTGCAAGCAAGCAAACAGCCACAACAAACAGAAAAAAGAAACAAAGCTCGCATTTCATTAAGTCCAAAAGAATTACACCATGGGGGTTACATTACAAGTAAAGAAAAAGGGAAGAAAAAGATGCAAAAAATAAAGCGAGGTAGGCAGAGGTGCCAAGGAGCCCAGTCCTTCTATTTAGTTGCCCGCTCCGGTGGGTGGCTGGCCCATAGCTGCCTCAGGGTCCTCTGAGCCCTGACTGAGTGGGATGGCCTGCAGAGGCACGGCAGGAATAGCAGCCCCCTTAACAGAAGAAACCTGGGCATCAGGGGAGGGCTCTACAACCTGCTGAGGTGTGTCCTCGTTAGAGCCGTCGCTCAATTCAACCACCGCGGGAGGATTACTCCCTTGGACTGGCTCACCAGTGGCTCCAGCGTCCGAGGCCCCCTCACCTGGAGTAGCAGCAGTTTCCACAGCAGCCCCCTCGGCCTCAGAGCCATCTAGGGCAGCCTCGCGGATGACTGGGGGGGGGGGGTAATACACGCTCTCCTCCTTCCACAGGTCAGAAGAGGCCTCCACCCCAGCTTGTTTAAGGGCTTCACTCCAAGTTTCGGAGCAGTAGCGCCTACATACCCCAGGGACTTAGGATTTGTAGGCAGCTGCTGTCTCAGTTGCCCCGGCAATATAGGCTGCCTCCTCAGCTTCCTTCCTAGAGGCCCAAGCTTCCTCCCTGCCTTCGTCCGCCTCAAACTTGGCCCTCTCAGCTTCCCCTTTGGCCCATTCAGCCACCCTCTTGGCCTCCTCAGCATCGGCCACCTTCTTCGTCAGGCCAGCTATCAGATCCTCGGCGAGCTTCAGCTGCCCCTTTACCTCACCCAGACGTTTCGTCTGAGTTTCAGCCTGCCTCTGGGCACCCTCAAGGCCTGACATTGCGCTGTCCCGAGCCTGGGTCATGGCCTTCAGCTCCGCCCTGGCCTTGGCAAGGTCGTCCTCGGAGTTCTTGAGGGTCCGAGTGGCCTCCAAGCGTCTATTGCGCTCTGCATCCATGGCCTTTCCATGGTCATTGGCCGCCTCCTCCAGCTTGAAGGTGGCCTGGACAGCCTGCCAAACAAAACAGATACATGATAATTAGCCGAGCTCAAAAAAAAAAAGAGGAAGGCAGAAAAAACTGAAGCGAGAAAAAACACAAGTGTTAAGGGTCTTACCATCCCCAAAATATCGCTTGAGGCAGAGGAAGACCTCCCTACTCTTCATGGTCCCCAGCTGCTCCATATCCGCAGGAAGGAGCAGGCATCTCTCCATCGCGTCGGCCACATACGCGCCTTCGCCATCCCTAAAGTCCCTAAGGGAGGAGTCATCCCTCAAAGGTGCCCCACGGAGCATTGGGGCGGGGAGCCAGGCCTGAACCTCGGGCGGAGCAGCGACCTGTTTGTCCTGGGCTGTGGAGCCTATCCTCAGCTTCTTCGAGGGCCGCCGAGTGTCATCACCCTCCCGCGCGGGCCCTGACTTGTCCTCGATGGGCCTCTTGCCCTTATCCTTCTTCTGCTTAGGATCAGCAGGCTCGTGCCTGGACGGCGGGTTCGTCTGGGGCGGAGGAGGAGGAAGCGTAGATTGGGTTGAGGCCGACCTGGTCTGAGCAGGACGAGTCTTTGGAGAAGGAGGAGGAAGCTTCGGCTTGGACTTCCCCGGTTGCCCTTCGATTAGGTCGAGTAGACTGGGTTGGGCCTTCTTCTTGTAGCCCATCTCAAGCCGAGAAGATGTCTCTGACGCTAAGAGGTCTGCTTCGGTTAGACGAGGATCACCCAAGTCTCCAGAATGGTCCTCGAACTGATGGACTTGCTCAAAAACGGCAAAATCGTCCTCGGCAGGACCAAAATCTGCAGCTTCCCCTTCCCTCTCTAAATTCTCTTCCGCGGCCTCTGAGAATGTGTGGGAGGAAGAGGGGACGGCTACTGTAACGCCTTCTGAAGTGGAGGGATCCTCGGGAAACTCAAACCCGTCCTCGGTCACTTTTATTTTCTGCAGCCAAGGATCCTTTGCTCTAATCACGTACTTTGGGGCCGCGAACGATTTTTGGAGCGAAGTGTACCCCAAGATTTTGTGAGCGGCTCTAACTTGATGGTCAGCTTCGTTCTCGAAAGCCGACGACCTGAGCACCTTCTACAAATCCTCCCTGTTGATCAGACTGTAGTGGCGCGTGAAGGCGTGCGGATCTGCAGAAAGAAAGCACATTCACAATTAGTAACCAAACAGTGCAAAAAAGAAATGACGCAGGAAGCAAGTTAGAATCTTTGAATCCCCTCCTATTCCCACTACCCCACTTGGTGTCCCCTCTGTCGTCGGGCAGTGAAAGCCATCGTGCCACGCTCCGGACACGATGAGAAAATCATCGTTCATCCCCTTGTTGGACTCAGGGAGGCACTGGATAAGCCGGACCCTGTCGTCCCTCGTCCTCATATAGTATGACTTGTGCTTCAGGTGTTGAAGGTTGTAGCAGTAGTTCACGTCATGATAGGTCAACCTTAGCCCCATCTTCTCGTTCAAAGCATCCACACTGCCCAGAATTCTGAACATGTTGGAGGCGCACTGGGTGGGGGTTAACCGAAAATATGTCAGGTAACCCCTCGTCACCGGCCCTATGGGGATCCTCATCCCCCCTTCGAGGAAGGCGATGATTGGAATCACCACCTCGCCGTCCTGCCTTCGGAGGTGCCACTCTCCCTCCTCAAAATACCTCAAGCCCACGTTGGCCGGTATCTTGTAATCGACGATGAATTTCTCCATCGCCTCCTCAGTGTAGACGTACTTCTTAAGCCTACCCATCCCAAATGACACCTAAGAGAGCTAAAGAAAGAGCGAATAAAAGAGAAGGAGGAGTAGAGAGGAAGAAAGCTCAGAGAGGGATAGAGCGACTTACAGAAATGAGGATGAGCTCCTCGGACAGGCTTTTTATGCTGGAGATGTAGGTGGAAATTTGGCTGGACTCTGAATGAAGGCGTAAGAGCTCTTGATTGTGAATGAAAAAAAAATGAAAGCGGTTCGAATGGGTATTTATACCCTAGGTGGAAGAGTCGCGCGAGTTTTCCCGCCCATAAATGCTAGGCGCATCCCCACCGTTAGATTGTCATCTGACTGTTGAACGTGGGGAGCACAAAGCCGCCCGAATTTAATGCAGGACACGTTACGCGTATCGAAGCGCCAGTAATGCACCTTGGGCAGATGAAAAGGCTCCAACGCTGACGAAGGACAAGACTCAATTGGACGCGGAGCAAGTCCGAGGGTGTCAAAATCCTCCTTTCCGCCCGAGGATGCGGACAGCAAGATTTTGAGGGGCTATTGTGGGGCCAGAAAGAGTCAAGCGACCCCGGCCCACTTCGAACCAGGCCCAAAGGCCCACGCCGAGGACGCGTCCAAGGTCCGAGGACGAAGTGTGGAGCCCAGTTGCCTAAGAAGCATCGCCGAGGATGATTACTTCCTCGGACGCCCGAGATCAGAAAGTGAGCAAGCAGCACACCCTCAAGGGGAATCGCCCTGAGCATCCAAGGAGCAAATAGCAAGTACCAAGCACCGGATATGGAAGCATGGTGGAGGGGCAATTCCTAGATGAACTGTCACCTCCACATTAAATGCCCTCAACTAACGCCCTGGCCGCATTAATAAGGATAGGACCCCTGAACAGTGCCGTCTTGGGCGCTGCAACCCACAGAGGGGATGGGAATGCGGCTGATGGGACAGGCTCTCAAGTGGTAGCCTGGTTGATCAACAAATGTAGGGCTAGGATCAACTGAGAGAGAAGTATATAATGTAAGAAGTCTCTCTTGAAGGACGGACGGAAAAACCAGAGAGAAAAGTAACACTGTAGCAGTTTATATTCTCTCAATCCTTGTAACCTTTCTTAAAAGAGATAATAAGAACTTCAGGCTCTGTAAGGCACGTCCGAGGAGCCTTATTGTGCATCCTAACCCTCGTTTAAGTTATCATCATTCACGTACAACCATGCATGGCCGTTGCATTCCTCACTAGGGCCTAGCTCTTGAACCCATACTCTACAAATTCATTGCAGGGTTAGCTGGGCATGGGTCCACTCTCTCAATCTGCGGAGAGTGCCCGAAACCGGTCCCTACAATTTCTTTTAAAAAAAAATAATAAATAATAATTATGCGGTGAATGACATGGCAATGAGGTGGCGCAACAGGAGCTCAGCAACAATAAATGCCACGCTTAAGCTTTTAGTAATATATAAAGTATATGACTTAAATTTTTTTTTTTTTTTTTTTTTTTTTAATGTTAAAAATTGTTCTACAAACCAATAATATCTTTAACATTAGTGGACCACTTCATGTAGCAAATGTGAAGAATATCCATAATTGAAATGTATTCCTCTCATACTTCAAAGTTCAAACTAATGATCTATCTAGTGTTGGGTTTTTTTACTTAATAATACATATTTAAAAAATTATTTAACCAAATAGAACTGCCTAAGTTATTCTTGAAGGAGATGTCCTGTTTGTTATTGATTCTCTTCCTCTTCTCTCCTCCTTGGCCAAGCTTCACTGGTAATTTCTGATGACCTGAACTTGTTGTTTCTTTTGCAAACCTTCTCCTTTTGGATTGCTTCTCAGATGTTGGTTGATTGGTTTATTAATAAAACTACTCGCTAATCCATGCGATGCATGGGATAGTTAAATTTAAAATCACTTATATTTATAATAACAAAGATAAAACAAATGTGTCACTACATTAAAGATAAATTAATATAAATGAACCTAAATGCTTAGAAAGGCTTTTAGAATAATTTCCCCAAAATTGAAGAGATCAATTTGATACTGTTAAAGTCTAAAAAATAATAATTGTGACTTCTTAGGATCAAACATGCTATCTACTATAGTCAGACCTAAAACACTATTATGCCATCATAAAAAATAAAGGATTTTAAAATTTTAACATAAATATCATTCTAGAATCCCATCTATTCTTTTTATTCTTCTAAAACATGCACCTCTAAATTCTAATTAACATGGAAATTGAGCTTAAAGGAAATCAAATATCAATAAGAGCCTAATTAGCCTAGCAAAAATAAACTAAAAGAAAAAAGAGAATACAACATAAAAATAAAGATGGTAAAATCAAGGCAATGAGAGAATTTTATACAAAATCTACAATCATTTTTGCACCAACAAATCTATACAACTTCATATTACATATAAATTAACGTTATTTTCTATTATAAATTATCACATATAAATAGACCTCATTACATAAATATATTCTACACTTATATGATTTTGGAGATCATTCACCTAACAATCTTCACCCAAGCATCCTCCTTCTAGAGTCCCATCTCTTTTCTTTAAACCTGCATATGAACAATTTTAAGTGAAATAGTTTTAGCCAATGATTTCGAGTAAATAAAAGCCACTTTTGCCCAAATCTAAGTGCTCTTTTTTCTCTCCTTTTGGAGTGTGGGTGGGTTTTGCCTTTTGTAATTGCATGCTCTTACTATGCAAAACCAAAAACAAAAGATTCTAGAGTTTCTTATGTTTTGACATCTTATAGCCTTACACATCATCAAACACCATCATCATGAGATGTTAATTCTATGAAGCAATGTGAAAAAGAGTTGGAAGACATTATCTGGCAAATTGACTGAAGCCATCCTGTTCATATATTCATTGCATGCATGTGTGCAAAATAAAAAATAAGTTTTGTTTTCTTTGCTCACCATGACCAATATATATCAATCCTAATTGAACACATATGAGTTCAAAATAAAGATAGCAGTTTCGATTTTTGTCTGCAGTGATTTTTCACTTTCATCAACCAAGACCATTCGTTATAATGAAGAGCTACGTCATTGTAGAGTTTATACATGGTATAGAATACGAGTAATGGCAATTGACAACATAGCCACATGCATCTTATTTCATTCATATATACTTTAGTTCATCTTATTCGTTGAAGTCAAAATTTACTTCTTAAAGCAATGAAGGACACCACAATGATGCAATCATTTACAGTAAACTTAATCCAAAAGTTCAAACTCTAAATCTGAGTATCATGAATAACCTAAACCTGAAACAATAGATTATCCATGAAAACCGAACAAATTGTGGATAGAATCTGAGGCATTCAAAAGCATCAATCATTGCTTGGTATAATAGATATATAGAATCAAAATGGTTAAAATACTATTTTGGTCCCTAAACTTTATCAAAAATTTGTTTTTTATCCCTAAACTTTAAGGAGTTCATTTTTTGTCCCTAAACTATTGAAAAGTTCATTTTTCATTCCTAAACTATTGAAAATGTTTTATTTATGTCCTTAAACTTTACTTTTCATCCCTAAATTATTGAAATCAATTCCTTTTTCATCCTTATTTTTGTCTCTAAACCATTAAAAAAAACTCTTTACAAAATTTAGGGATGAAAAAAAAAACTTTGTAAAGTTTATGGGCGAAAAACAAATTTTTGTCAAAGTTTAGGGACGAAAATAATATTTTACCCAATCAAAGTCCATGGCTATGTATAGTAGATTGCTTTATAGTTCCTATGCTACACAATAAATTCCATGATAATTGTTATGCCAATTCTTTGAAGATAAAAAATCTCACCAAAGTGTACTTATAGGAACTTGTTTGGACTCGTCAAACTTCATAAGGTCGGAGATGTGAAACACAATTTATACATTATAAATAAATTGAAACTAAATAAAACTCACCAACATTTTACCTTTTCATGCTGGAAAACCTATCAACATCAGCCATTGCAGTTGGCTTTGATGCTCCAACAACCATTATTAGTCCTAGGACATCATTCCAAATTTAGAGGTTAGAGAAAATGGCTAATAATTTACAAAGGGGCATAACAATCTCATAAAATCATAATAGTACATTTTAAAAAAATAAATAAATAAAAAGCCTACCTATTATGACCCACAGCCTCAATTCTCCCTTTCTCTTTTTTTCTTTATTTTGTTGGTAATTCTGCTCTTTGATGAAATCAACAATAAGCAAAATTAGTCAAAGCAAGCAATGAAAAAAAATTTCAAACCATTCGTAGGAAGTGCAAAGCAAGCAAGAAAGAAAATTAAACCTATAAACAATATGCACAAAATTTGTTGTATATCATAGTAATTGACATATTAGTCAATTCATGGAGTCATAAGTAGTTAAGTTGTTTACAATCAAATTAATTTTTTATTTAAATAAATATATTTGGGAAATTTCTATTATAACCAAATTAATCATTTGCATAGAAAAATTAACCTTTTTACAACCATAGTATAGCTACTTAGTTTTATCACAACATGAGGAGGGGAAAAAACTTTGAATGGAAAGATTTCACATCAAATTTAAAAGAGATTTCATCGAGCATACGTTATGCAACACTAAAAGAACACCTATATAACAAATTAATTCAAAGCAACCCAAAAAGATGATTCAAGAAAAACACTTACAATTTCATCTCATCAAGCAATTAAGTTCCCAACAGATAGGCCCATGAGTCCTGGATATTGGCCAACAACTTTGATGACCTTGAATTAAACTGAATTTCTGCATTTTGATTAAACAATGAGAAAAACAGTATGAGACTCAAGATAAATAAAATAAAATTTAAATTTAAATTAAAAAAAAAAACAAATTTCATCGAATAGTAGAGAGAGAAACCACCCCTTTAGAACCAAACACAATCCTGAACATCTGCTAGGTTAATGAATGACTTTAATTACCAACCTTAAAACTATTAAAGGTAGCTTCCACTTGCTTGCCAATTCAATATCTGTCAACCAAACCAAAACTTACAATTGGAGAATGTATATGTTTTCTAAAAGAATAGAATCAAAATAAACCTAAAATCAAGTTCAAAGAATAGGTGCCATCCATAGAAGCCAGTAATTCATTTTAAGTTAGAGAAACATAATCCAAATAAAAAAAAAATGTTGGCAACTTTTGTTATATTGTATGAAAAATGCCATTTTTAAAAAATGCCTATGAAACATCACTTAAGAATTTTATCAAACTATTTGTGCACGTGTAACATTATGAACATGGGCGGCTCTAGGTGCAATCCAGGGGGTTCAAATGAACACCCTGAGCTGGGCCAAAAAAAAAAAAAAATTGTATATAATTTTTTTAATTTGATCCTCCTAAAATAAATTTTGAACCCCTTAGACCTAAATTTTTTTTAAGCCTAGCTTAAATGAATTTGAATATGATCATCTTGACAATATCTTGGTCTTTTTAAACACACACACACACACACACAAAAACCAATATGATATAAAATATGGGGGAAAAAATAGTAAGCCTAACAACAAAAGTATAAATTTTTTCATCTTAAATCTAAAAAAAAATCGTTTACATCTTAACAAATTTGAAATAAACTAATACATAAAAGTTTATTGTATTTAGATCTCACTTGGAGTTCACTTAACAACAATAATTCATATGTTGATTGTATTTAAAAACAATAGATGATTTCTAAGATTTAATCTTAGCAACAATAATTATTATCTTCATCATATTAATAAACAATATGCTATGAACTTATAGTTTATTTTATATGAGGAACGCTATGTTCATAATGCGCTCATAATAAAGCCTAATTGGCAAATTATTACTAGTTGTTACTAATGAGGAAAAAAAAAAGTAATTTCAGTAGTGAGTTTAAATTAGAACTAATAACAACTTATAACCTAAAATTTGTTGGAAAAGTGTTGTGAAAATGTTTTAGATGTAGCACTTCTCATCTTTTATTCTCTTGCTAGTACGTATTATGAAAAATTTTGTAATAAAGAAATCATGTAGACCGCAAGATTCACTTCTTCTTTTTTTTTTTTTTTTTACCCAAAATACATTTTCTTATGGACCCCCCTAAAAATATATCCTAGAGCCACCACTGGTCTATGAAATTTATCCAAGTTTAAAGTAGGGGTTTAAATAGTAGCACAAAAATTATGAATTGATGCATAATTCAAATATAACAACAAAACTCTAAATAATCACTATTTAACATAGACAGTTTGCTTCAAAATAAAGGATACCATTTAACCACATATTAAAACAACTTTAAATATAACAACTTGCTAAGCATGGCCTCCAAATTATTTGCAAATTAAAGATTTATCAACCAACTAATTATCGCCATCGTCTCCATATATATTCACACATTCATTTCTTGATCCAAAAAAAAAAAACTACTTTCTATTCTTCCCATATGTTTCGATTTGCATTTCCACGAATTGGGCTTTATTTAATACTACAAAATAATTAAAAATTCTTCAAATCCCACGTTCAGAAATAAAACATTTCTTTCATACAGTAAATTTCAACGAAACCCACCAAACAAAAAAGAAAAAAAAAGTTTTGATCTTTGGAGTTATAAACCTATTGAGAAGCCTTTAAATCATTGTGCAGGACGACTCAGTCTCTTGGGTTGGAGAAACGAACAGTCTAGGGGGTGATCATAAAGGCCACTCTCACCTTCAACAACACCATTGTCAATAGCTCCAATTTAAATAGTTCGGATTCAACCATCATGCTTCTTCATCGTTGTTAGATTCAAAGAAAGGTGAGAGGTAAGAAGAAGGAAGGGTTGTAGAATAAGAGAAGGTTGCTTTGGCGTTTTAGATAGAGGGACAGAGAGAAGAACGTAGAGAGAGATAAAGAAAGAAGTCGAGGGAGAAGAAATATGAAAGGTACAAATTTGTAACTTCCTAAAGCCCGAACGATGTGTTTGTTGGTTTTTAAGAAAAAATGCTAATGAGAATTAGATTAAGAGTTTGAAACTGTAGGTTTTGGCAAAGATGAAGAGAGAAACTAATATAGATACAAATAGAGATGTATAGATATAGTGGTGGGAATTATGGTTGAGATAGTGATGGAGATAAGATAGTGATGGAAATTAATAAATGGGCTTTATGGTGAAGATAGTGGTGGAAATTAATTTAATAGGAAGTGGGCTTTATGGTGGAGATAGAGGTGAGATTTGTAACTTCCTAAAACCAAAACGTTGTGTTTGTTGGTTTTTAAGGGAAAATGCTACTGAGAATTAGATTAAGAGTTTGAAACTGTAGGTTTTGACAAAGATGAAAAGAGAAACTGATATAGATATAGATATAGTGGTGGGAATTATGGTGGAGATAGTGGTAGGAATTAATTTAATCAGAAGTGGCATTTATGGTGAAGATAGATGTGAGATATATTTTATTATTTTTAAATTGATAAAATCCATTTTTAAATTGTTGGGAAAATACAAAAAAGAAAATTATGAAAATGACATAGCACGTAACTCAATGTGAGCGTAGCAATATTAAATGCTACATTTCAGATTTTAGTAATATATAGATAGATTTCTTATGTAGGATAAAAATAAATAAATAAATAAAAAAGCCAACATTATCATACACATAAGGACTTTCACACTCTCAAAAGGATTTTCATCATTTCAAGTGAAATAGAGTTTCAATCCACAATTAAAAATCTGGTAGATCAACACCATATGCAAATTATTTGGTGATTGGAGTTAAATGAAAAGAAATAAAGAAATATAATACGACATTACTATTGGAAAACTTTGGACAACCCACAAACCAACTCCTACTAACACCAAAACACCAAATGAACATCTATCATAAGACCATATCAACAGGTCTACAACCACAAACCCACATAAAAGAGATAGAAGGCCATACAGGGCTAGAGCACTCTAAGCTTTTTATTGTGGTGACTAAGAAACTAGCAAGACTAAGCTAGTTTTTTTTATCAATTTGGTGGAGGGAAGAAAATGGCATCAGAAGTCCTCTTTGAGGAGAAAAGCTTCTCTGTATCAGCATCCACATCGAATGAAGCCTGGAGAACCGAAGGAGATAGAGCCTTCCAAACAGAAGTCCTTCCAGCTAAATGAGTGAATATTGGACTGCTACAGAATAAACAAAGTCATATGAGTCATAAAACTTCAATAGAAACAATTATACACAATTTAATATTAAATTGCCCATCCTGCTGAGTTCTTTATGAACAATCGTCTCCCACACTAGCATATTAAATAACCAGAACGCCTAAAGACTAAAAAAAGGCAGTAGCTTAACACAAACGTGACAATGTGTTGTGGAAAAAGTCTTACTTGGGGGTGGTGATGATAGAGAACCACTCCATACCCTCAGGAGAGGCAATCTTTGAAACAACAAAAAACCTTGGCACGATGAACAAATTACCCGCCTTAAGAGTTGTTTCCAAGACCCTACGGCCATCAACACCGACAACCTGAACACGGCCACTACCCCTAACAATATAAGTCACCTGCAATGCCGAGTCACAAGAAAATCCAGGAGAGCACATGGCACTTCCATCCAATCTAACAAGGTCGGCCCCAAGCCCAACTTCACCAACCAAAGGGAGGTTATTAGTGTTCAAGACCACAACCCTTCCACCTTTCTTAATGTCCACATCTAATGGAGCCTCCTCACAATTCAATGCCATACCCAATCGATGTTCCTTCTTTGGCTCAGGCATTTTAAAGTTCCCATCAAGCTTGACAATTCCATTGCCTGATTGCTTTCCAACAAGGGTTTTCACTACATTCTCATCCAAGTCCCATGCTCGGCTCACAAACTCAGTAGAGAACCCAGTGAAGATCCCATTGGAACCAGTCAGGAAAAACTCAGTAAACTCACCAGCTTTGTGAGCTTTTGAAGTATCTCCCAAGAAAAGAACAATTAACTCAGTGTCCTCTTCGTTGTACCACCATGTAACCACGCCAAAAGGAAGGGCAATGGCATCACCCTTCTTAATTGCGAGGACCTTCTCTTCTGATTCAGGAAGCACAATTCCAGCTACACCATTTCCTATGGGGAAAAAAAAAATATATATATATATATATATCAATGAGGAGTAAGTTAACATATTGCATAGTACTACACAATGAATGGCTGAAAGAGTTTGGATCATACTTTATCATTAGACTGTAAAAAGTTTTGTAGACAATATGTTCAGCAAAATTACTAATTACATCATTAAAGAAAATTAATGATTGCTTACTCTTCTGCTACGTATGGACAATAGCAGAGTACTACATTACTACTCTTTTTCAATTTTTCAAAGATCAAGTCATCAAATCATTCCTATCCAAAAGTCTTTGTTCTTTCCAACATTTATTTATTCCTCCATAATAATTCAAACAACCAGATTACTTTGATTGTTTTTGTTTTCCTTTTAATTCAATTAAAAAATCAATCACCTAAAAAGTTTGGTGAAGTTTAGAATAAAAATTCAGAACATGACAAAAGATGGAGCAATCAAGAGCATAATAAAACAGAAAATTATAATAAAAACAAGCAATATTCCATCAAAAGACTGACCAAAATTGCCATGATATGATTTGAGTCCCCCTAGCCCGATGGTAGTGAGTTGTAACTAAACACAATACCAGAACAACTTTGGGCTTTCTACTATGAAACTAAATACCCAAAATTTTAGTTTAACAGATTAATTTATTACAATCCAAAATTTCACACGATGCACTAAAAGATACCTAGAAAATCCACAAATCACAAACCAGCCCAATTAAGAAAAAAATAAAAAGTAAATTCCATTCAAATTTTATTCTACAAATTGTTTACCCAACAAAGAACCCATCTTTTAAATAAAAACAGCATACCAGTACATCCATAAATCTAAGTATATAACCACAACAGCAATAGAACATACAACATAATATTGATCAGACAATAAAACTTAAAACACAAACATAGACAAGCAAACAAGCGAAAAAATTATAAAAACAGAAACCGATTAGATATATATATACCTTGGAGTACATAAGCAACCTTGGAAGAATCAGAGTAACGAGGAAGAGCAAAACCATTCTTGTCAAGGGCCAACTTGGCAGCTCCAATATTCCCTTCACGAAGCATGGGAAGCTCAGATGGAGACCAAGCGTGGTACGACCCTCCATTGCCACCGTACACCTTCTTAGCCAACTTTGGAGATAGATCAAGCTCCATTGTTTTTCTTTTACTCTTTTTCTCTTTAAAACCCAAAAAAAATTAGTAATAGAATACCCAACAGTCTATGCTGTGCGTGAAAACTGAAAAGAGAGTATCAGATATTTATAGGAGCGGCCAGCGGGAGAGTTATTATTGTTGTAGATAAGTATTGCTTCAAAAAGAGAAAGATTCTCTGAGATAAAGACGGGGTGGGAGAGTAAACGGATTTAAACAAACAACATGCCACGCAGGCAAGTTGTTACAAAAGTTGAAAAAGTATGGAAAACCTCGTTGTGGCTGTGACTGTGAGTCCAATCAGTTTCTGAATTCGACGCATAGGGAACGCTACCTGACCAGTGGAATACATACAAACATCAAATTTTATCCATTTTGATTTTTACGTTAGAAATTATTAACGAATACGCTTATGGTACTGATTAATAATTTATTTAAAAAAAATTTTATAAGAAAAAAAATATTAATATTTTGATAATTTTTTTTATTTTTTATAAAATTAATATCAAAACTTTCTTAAAATAGATTATTAGATTACAGACAATTTTTTTTTATTTATTTATAAAATCTAAAACAAAATAGTAGGTAGAGACGAGTTTGAATTTTAATTAGAAAAACATTAGGCTAATTTAATTAGGAAACCCATCTTTATTGTCTTCTATACTACTGTGGGGCCAGAAAGAGTCAGGCAGCCCCGGCCCATTTCGAACTGGGCCCAAAGGCCCGTGCCGAGGAGGCGTCTAAGGTCCGAGGATGAAAGTGTAAAGCCCAGTTGCCCAAGAAACAGTGCCGAGGATGATTACTTCCTCGGACGGCCGAGATCAAAAAGTGGACAAGCAGCACACCATCAAGGGGAGTCTCCCTGAGCATCCAAAGAGCAAATAGCAAGTACCAAGCGCCAGCAATGGAAGCATGGTGGAGGAGCAAGTCCCAGATGAACTGTCACCTCCACATTAAATGCCCTCAACTAACGCCCTGGCCGCATTAATGAGGATAGGACTCCTGAACAGTGCTGTCTTGGGTGCTGCAACCCACAGGAGGAATGAGAATGCGGCTGATGGGACAGACTCTCAAGTGGTGGCCTAGCTGATCAACAAATGTAGGGCTAGGATCAACTGAGAGAGATGTATATTATGTAAGGAGTCCCTCTTGAAAGAGGGACGAGAAACCTGAATCAAGAAGTACTGCAGCGACTTGTATTCTCCAAAACCTTGTAATCAATCTTCAAAGAAATAATAAGAACTTCAAGCTCTGGAGAGCAGGTCCGAGGAGCATTATTATGCATCCCAATTCACGTTTAAGTTATTAGACTCACGTGTGACCATGCATGGCCGTTGCATTCCTCACTAGGGCCTAGTTCTTGAACCCGCTCTCTACAAATTCATTGCAGGGTTAGCTGGGCTTGGGTCCACTCTCTCAACCCATAGAAGTGCTCAAACCCGGTCCCTACAATTGGCGCCGTCTGTGGGAAGTGCTCGTGCGTTAGTAAGGACAACAGCCAAGCATGGCAGGATCAAGCCCTCACCAGGGAAATCCCCATCGACCTGAACCGGCCAAATCCCAGGGCCAGGGTAACTATGGCGACCCCGGGCGCGGTCAAAACGAGGAGAACGGACGATTTCGAGAGAGAAGCGTGCATACCTCAACAACGAGTGGAAGCCAAACCTTTCCCCAGAAGCGCGACAATGGCCACGCCACGCGATCGAAAGAGGCCCATAGCCACGCTTCCCAGAGATAGGATGATAAGGTGGCCATGCAGCGCAAGATAAATGATCTGAAGAGGAAGCTGCGCCGTGCACGACGAAGACGGTCCGAACCCAGCCCTGACTTGCCATCTGACGACGAATACAGGCAAAGGTCGAGAACACCCCCGAGCGAGACTTTCTCTCACGAGGAGGAGCGCTACCAGAGGCGTAAGCGTGACAGCCCAACTCCTAGGGGCTTAGGGAGTGACGCCATGAGCAAGGCACTGGATCGGCTTTCCAGGTCGCCCTTCACGCGTCGTATAGAGGAGGCAATGCTCCCGCGGCGTTTCCAGCGGCCAACCTTCACTGTTTACAACGGCAAAACGGACCCCGTAGAGCATGTGAGCCAGTTCAACCAGAGGATAGCTGTCCAGTCTAAGAACGAGGCATTGATGTGCAAAGTCTTCCCATCCAGCTTGGGGCCTGTGGCAATGAGGTGGTTCAACGGCCTGAGGACGAACTCCATAGACTCGTACAGGCAGCTGACCCAGGCTTTTGGTTCCCATTTTGTCACGAATAGCAAACCTCCTCGGCCCATGAACGCGTTACTGTCCCTATCCATACGTGACGGGGAGACCCTCAAGGCTTACTCGGACAAGTACTGGGAGATTTACAATGAGTTGGACGGCAAGTACGACGATGTCGCCATCAATACATTCCAGAACGGACTACCAATGGGGCACAGCCTGAGGAAGTCCTTAACCGGCAAGCCCGCCACCAGCGTGCGGCAATTGATGGATCGGATCGATAAATACAAGCGGGTAGAGGAAGATATGCTACAGGGCAAGGGGAAGGAGAAGGTTATCCCTCAGGAGAGGAGGGATTTCTGGTCGGACCGATATAACAACGCTCGCCCGAGGAGGGATTTCGGTGGGCAATTTGGGGTGACCAATGCCCAGACTGTCAGCGCCGTGTTCCGAGAACCCGTACACAGGGTGCTGGAAAAGATAAAGAACGAACCATACTTCAGGTGGCCGAATAAGATGGCTGGGGAATCTGAGAAGCGCAATCAGAATCGCTACTGCCAATACCACCAGGACCACGGACATGCCACGGAGGACTGCAGGAACCTCTGGAACCACCTGGACCAGCTAGTCCGGGAGGGAAAGCTGAAGCACCTTCTGCACCATTCCAGCGGCCAGCAAGGCCAGACCTACCAAGAGCCTCGGAGGGACACCGCCATGGGGCAGCCCGCTGGGACGATTAATGTAATCTTGGCGGCACCAGGAAGAACAGGCACATGCCCTTCGCGAGTGTTGTTTGTAGCCCAACAGCCTGCCGAGGAGTCCCGGACTGAGCCGAAGAGGGCCAGGAGGAGTTTTCCCCCAACCTTGAGTTTCTCGGAGGAGGACAAGATTGGGACCACCCAGCCCCACGATGACGTTCTAATCGTTACCCTCAGAATCGGGGGCTACGACGTGAAAAGAGTGATGGTGGATGGTGGCAGCGCAGCCGAGATCATGTATCCAGACCTCTATAAGGGGCTGGGGTTGAAACCAGAGGACTTGACGCCTTATAGCTCCCCCCTAATGAGCTTCGACGGAAAGTTCGTCATCCCAAAGGGCATGATCAGGCTGCCCATACAGACAGGCCTAGAGGTGGTGGAGGTGAACTTTGTAGTGGTGGACACGTACTCCCCCTACACGGCCATTGTAGGAAGACCCTGGCTACACACCTTGGGGGCGTTGCCTCCTCCTTGCACCAGAAGGTGAAATTCTCATCAGGGGATCAGGTTCTAGAGATCCGAGGTTGCCAGCCCACAGCGAGGCAGTGCACGGTGGCTGCCATATCATATCGGCTTGATGCACAGCCCTCGGCCACCACCGAGGAAGGTTTATAGCAATCAAAGACCCCGGTGGCGCCTCTTGGTACAGCTGCCGAGGAGGCTAAATGTGAGGACCTGGAGAAGGTGGTAATTGACGATGACCCGGAGAAGTTCTTCCAGGTCAGAGCCCAGCTGCCTCCCTGGGAAAAGGAGGAGTTACTTGAGTTCCTCAAAAGGAACCTTGACGTGTTCGCATGGGACCCCTGCAATGCCCCTGGGATTGATCCATCCTTCATCTGTCACCACCTTAACGTCAACCCATCCGTGATCCCCAAGAAGCAGCCACCCCGGCGCCCGTCAAAGGAGCATGCTGATGCAATCAGGGAAGAGGTCAATAAGCTTAAGCGCGCGGGGGCTATCAAAGAAGTCTTTTACCCCGAATGGTTGGCCAACACTGTGGTGGTCAAGAAGAAAAGTAGGAAATTGAGGGTCTGCATGGACTTCACCGACCTAAACAAGGCGTGTCCAAAAGACCCGTTCCCCATGCCTCGGATCGACCAGCTGGTTGATGCAACCGCGAGCCATCCTCGGATGAGCTTCCTAGACGCCTTTCAAGGCTATCATCAGATACCACTGGCCCTGGAAGATCAGGAGAAGACAGCCTTTGTGACGCCCATTGGGAACTACCACTACAAGGTTATGCCATTTGGCCTGAAAAATGCCGGATCTACTTACCAAAGGATGATGACGAGAATGTTCGAGCCGTTGTTGGGCAGAAACATCAAGATTTATGTTGATGATATGGTGGTGAAAAGTAAAGTGGTGTCCGAACATTTGGGGGACCTCGGCTGCACGTTTGATGTCCTGAGAAAGCACAAGCTGCGCCTAAATGCCTCAAAATGCTCGTTTGGCGTAGGCTCTGGCAAGTTTTTGGGATACATGATCACCCACCATGGGATCGAAGTCGACCCTGACCAAATCAAGGCCATTCATAATTTGAAGCCTTCGCAGAACCCCAAAGAGGTCCAAAAACTTACTGGGATGATCGCGGCGCTGAACCGATTCATTTCCAGGTCGCTGACAGGTGCAGGCCCTTCTATCTCCTGATCAACAAATGGAAAGGATTTGAGTGGTCCGAGGATTGTGTCGTAGCTTTCCAACAACTCAAGGAGTATCTATCCCGGCCGCCTATCATGTCTAATCTTGAGGCCGACGAGGTCCTATACGAATACCTTGCTGTGGCGCCCCACGCAGTGAGCCTAGTACTGATACGGGAAGACAATGGCATTCAGAAGCCAGTTTACTACGTCAGCAAGTCGCTGCATGAGGCAGAGGTCAAATACCTACCCTTAGAGAAAGCCATACTGGCTGTGGTCCACGCAACGAGAAAGCTCCCCCATTACTTCCAAGCTCACACGGTGGTTGTCTTAACCCGATTGCCCTTGAAGTCTGTACTCCGGACCGCTGACTACACAGGAAGAATCGCGAAGTGGAACACAATTTTGGGGGCTTTCGACGTCAAATACATGCCTCGGACCTCCATAAAAGGCCAAGTTCTGGCAGATTTGACGGCCGAGTTCGCTGAGCCCACTATAGAAGTGGCAGCCGAGGATAAGAGCTGTGATGAGAAATCGGTTGGGGCAATCTCCATCCCGGAGTCACCATGTTGGAAGGTATATGTTGATGGCGTGGCAAACCAAAGGGGGTCCGGAGTGGGGCTAGTCCTAGTATCCCCTGAAGATCATGTCATAGAGAAGTCCCTGAGGCTCGGATTCACGGCCATAAACAACGAGGCCGAGTATGAGGCATTACTGCAAGGGATGGTCCTGGTACAGAAGATGGGAGGAAAGTCGATAGAGATGTTCTCAGACTCGAGATTGGTGGTAGGACAGGTAAAGGGGGAGATGGAGGCCAGAGATTCGAGAATGCAAGAATACCTGGGCCAGGTCAAGCGCTTGCAGTCGGAGTTTGGCCTCTTCACCTTGTCTCATATTCCTAGGAGTGGGAACAGCCATGCCGATTCATTAGCCACACTCGCAACTTCCTCGGCAGAGGCTCTACCTCGGATCATACTTGTCGAGCATCTGGAGAGGACGAGTGAAGTGCCAAAGGGAGCGATCCCCGTCCATCAGGTTGAGATGGGTCCCAGCTGGATGGACCCCATAGTGAGATTCCTCAAAGATGATGTCCTGCCTGAGGAGAGGTCAGAGGCAGAAAAAATACGAAGGAAAGCTCCTCGGTTCTGGTTGTCCGAGGATCACAAACTCTACAGGCGCTCCTACTCTGGGCCATACCTGCTATGCGTCCATCCTGAAGCGGCAGAATTACTGCTCGAAGAGCTGCACGAGGGAATCTGTGGGAGCCACACAGGGGGGAGATCCCTGTCTCACCGAGCCGTCACACAAGGATACTGGTGGCCGGGGATGCAGCAAGAGGCCCAGGAGTATGTCAAGAAGTGTGACCAGTGCCAAAGGTTCGCCCCAAATATCCATCAGCCAGGAGGGGTCCTCAATCCTTTGTCCAGTCCATGGCCGTTCGCCCAATGGGGCTTGGACATTGTAGGACCTTTCCCCAGAGCGCCAGGGAATAAGAAGTATCTGTTGGTGGCCACGGACTACTTCACCAAGTGGGTCGAGGCCGAGCCACTGGCCAACATCAGGGACGTAGACGCAAAGAAATTCCTTTGGAGGAACATTGTCATACGATTCGGGGTCCCTCATACCCTCATCTCGGATAATGGGCTCCAATTCGATAGCAAGGCATTCAGGAGGTACTGTTGTGAACTTGGGATCACAAACAGATACTCGATGCCAGCCTACCCTCAGGGAAACGGACAGGCCGAGGCCGTCAACAAGGTCATCGTCAACGGGTTTAAGAATAGACTGGATGATGCCAAGGGGAGATGGGTAGAGGAGCTGCCCCACGTTCTCTGGACGTATCGGACTACGCCCCGGCGATCAACGGGGGAAACACCTTTTGCCATGACTTATGGTGCCGAGGCAATGATCCCCCTGGAAACAAACTTCCCGATGCTAAGGACGAGCTCCTTCACTCCAGGCAGCAATGATGGACTGTTGGGGCGGAGCCTGGACCTAGTAGACGAACGAAGAGAACGAGCGATGATCCAGCTGGCCTATTACCAGCAAAAGCTCAAGCAAGGATATGACGCCAATGTAAAGCTCAGACCACTAGCACCGGGGGACCTGGTGCTGAGAAAAGTCATAGGGGCTGCCAAGAACCCTTCTTGGGGAAAGCTGGGACCCAACTGGGAGGGGCCCTACCGAATTACCTCAGTAGCAGGGATAGGAGCATACTATCTAGAGGATTTAGATGACAAACCTGTACCTCGCCCATGGAATGTAAATAACCTGAAAAGGTATTACTATTAATGAAGAAGTCCCTTTTAATTCAGATTTTTAGCCTATCATGATTATGTGTCTCGCGTCCTGACGGCCAGACTGGGTACTAGACAGAACCAAGGTCTTGCATGGTCCTCGGACTCAAACCTATGGGGAAACTAACCACTCAAATATACCTGGGTACTAGACAGAACCAAGGTCTTGCATGGTCCTCGGACTCAAACCTATGGGGAAACTAGCTACTTACAGAAGAACAGAAGCGTTAGACAGAACCAAGGTCTTGCATGGTCCTCGGACTCAAACCTATGGGGAAACTAACCATTCAAATATACCTAAGTGTTAGATCGAACCAAGGCATTGCATGGTCCTCGGACTCAATCCTATGGGGAAACTAACTACTTCAAGACTAAGTGTTAGACAGAACCAAGGTCTTGCATGGTCCTCGGACTCAAACCTATGGGGAAACTAACCACTCAAATATACCTGGGTACTAGACAGAACCAAGGTCTTGCATGGTCCTCGGACTCAAACCTATGGGGAAACTAGCTACTTATAGAAGAACAGAAGTGTTAGACAGAACCAAGGTCTTGCATGGTCCTCGGACTCAAACCTATGGGGAAACTAACCACTCAAATATACCTAAGTGTTAGACAGAACCAAGGCATTGCATGGTCCTCGGACTCAAGCCTATGGGGAAACTAACTACTTCAAGACTAAGTGTTAGACAGAACCAAGGCATTGCATGGTCCTCGGACTCAAGCCTATGGGGAAACTAACTACTTCAAAAGACCAAGTGTTAGACAGAACCAAGGCATTGCATGGTCCTCGGACTCAAGCCTATGGGGAAACTAACTACTTCAAAAAGATCCTAAGTGTCTACTTCGAAAAAATTCTACCTAGTCCTTAGGACACGAAAGGTCCGCCCGAGCCTACATGCCCTCACGTTATGATGATTGATGCCGTAATTGGCCGAGATACAGTTGAAGTTAAAATTATACAAGTAAAAAAAAAAAAAAGCGGATAACGCGCAAATGAACAAATAGCCAGCATAAGTTAGAAGAGAAATAAGACTCGCATTACATTAAGTCCAAAGAAATTACATGGTAAGAGTCACACTACAATGTTCAAAAAAAAAAAAAAAAAGAAGGACAAGAACAAAATGAATAGCAAAACAGAAGCAAGGACAAGGTAGACGCGTCCTTGCAATGTCCAAAATGGGGTGAAGCAGAAGCGCCAAGAAGCCTACACCTTCTACTTTATTGCCCGCCCCAGTGGGTGGCTGGACCATGGCAGCCTCAGGATCCTCTGAGCTCTGACTAAGTGGGATGGCCTGCAGAGGCACGGTAGGAATGGCTGCTTCCTCTGAGGAAGAAGCCTGGGCATCAGAGGAAGGCTTTGCAACCTGCTGGGGCGCTTCCTCATTAGGGTCTTCACTCGATTAAACCACCCCGGGAGGATCACTCCCTTGAACTAGCTTACCAGTAGGTCCAGTGACTGAGGCTCCCTCACCTGGAGTAGTAGCAGTTTCCTCAGTAGCCTCGCGGATGGCAGAGGGGTAGTACACACTCTCCTCCTTCCACAGGTCAGACGAGGCCTCCACCCCAGCTTGTTTGAGGGCTTCACCCCAAGTTTGGGAGTAGTAGCGCCTGCATACCTCAGGGACTTGGGATTTGTAGGTAGCTTCCGTCTCGGCTACCCCAGCAGCATAAGCTGCCTCCTCAGCTTCCTCCTTAGAGGCCCAGGCCTCCTCCCTACCCTAGTCTGCCTCAAACTTGGCCCTTACAGCTTCATCCTTAGCCCATTCAGCCACTTTTCTGGCCTCCTCGGCAACAGCCGCCTTCTTCGTCAGATCAGCAATCAGCTCCTTTGCGATCTTCAGCTGCTCCTTTGCCTCACCCAGACGCCTCGTCTGATCCTCAGCCTGCTTCTGGAAACCAGCGAGACCTGACATTACGTTGTCCCGAGCCCTGGTCATTGCCTTTAGCTCCTCCCTGGCCGCGGCGAGGTCGTCCTCGGAGGTCTTGAGGGTCCGAGTGGCCTCCAAGCGCTTCTCATGCTCTGCATCCATGGCCTTTCCTTGGTCATGGGCCGCCTTCTCCAGCCTATAGGTAGCCTGAACAGCTTGTCAAACAAAACGGGAACATAATAAGCCGAGCTCAAAAAAAAAAGAAAAAAAAAAGAAGAAAGACTGAAGCCAGAAAAATCACAAGTGTTGAGGGTCTTACCATTCCCAGATAGCGCTTGAGGCTGAGGAAGACCTCCCTGCTCCTCATGGTTCCCAACTCCGCCATGTCCGCGGGAAGTAACAAGCACCTCTCCACCGCGTCGGCCACATATGCACCTTCGCCCTCTCTAAAATCCCTGAGGGAGGAGTCATCCCTCAAAGGACCCCTATGAAGCATTGGGGCGGGGAGCCAGGCCTGACCCTTGGGCTGGGCATCGACCTATTTGTCTTGGCCTCGGGAGCCTATTTTCAGCTGCTTCGAGGGCCGCCGAGCGTCGTCCCCCTCCTGCGTGGACCCAGACTTGTCCTCAATAGGCCTTTTGCCCTTATCCTTTTTCTACTTAGGATCAGTGAACTCGTGCCTGGATGGCAGACTCGTCTGAGGTGGAGGAGGAGGAAGCCTGGATTGGGTAGAGGCCGACCTGGTTTGAGCAGGACGAGTCTTAGGAGAAGGAGGAGGAAGCTTTGGCTTGGAGTTCCCCGGTTGTCCTTCTATTAGGTCGAGCAGACTAGCTTGGAATTTCTTCTTGTAACCCATCTCAAGCCGAGAAGAGGACTCTGACGTCAGGAAGTCCGCTTCGGTCAAGCGTGGGTCACCCAAGTCTCCAGGAAGGTCCTCGGACTGGTGGACTTGTTCAAACACGTCAAACACGTCCTCGGCATGGCCAAAATCGGCAACTTCCTCTTCCCTTTCTGGGTTTTCTTCCGAGGGCTCTGCGAATTTGGGGGAGGAAGAGGGGCCTGCTAATGTGACGCCTTCTGAAGTGGAGGGCTCCTCGGGAAACTGGAACCCGTCCTCGGTCACAGTTATTCTCTGCAGCCGAGGATCTTTTGCTCTGATCACGTGCTTTAGAGCCGCGAACAATTTTTGGACCGGGGTGTACCCCAAGATTTTGTGAGCGGCCCTAACTTGGTGGTCGGCTTCGTTCTCGAAAACCGCCGCCCTGAGCACTTTCTGCAAATCCTCCCTGTTAACCAGGCTGAAGTGGCGCGTGTAGGCGTGCGGATCTGTAGAAAGAAGACACATTCATGTTAGTAACCAAACAGTGCAAAAAAAAAATGACGCATGAAATAAACTAAAATCTTTGAACCCCCTCCTACTCTCACTGCCCCACCTGGTGTCCCCTTCGTCGTTGGGCAGTGAAGGCCATTATGCCACCCTCCGGACACGATGAGAAAGTCCTTGTCCAGCCCTTTGCTGGACTCAGGGAGGCACTAGATAAGCCGGACCTTGTCGTCCCTTGTCTTCATGTAGTACGACTTGCCCTTCAGGCACTGGAGGTTGTAACACCAGTTTACGTCGTGATGGGTCAACCTTAGCCCCATCTTCTCGTTCAGGGCGTCCACACAACCTAGAATTCTGAAGACGTTGACGGCGCACTGAGTGGGGGCCAGCCGGAAGTACGTCAGGTAGCCTCTCATCATAGGCCCCATGGGGATTCTCATGCCACCTTCGAGGAAGGCGATGATGGGAATCACCACCTCGCCCTCCTGCCTCCGAAGGAGCCACTCCCCTTCCTCGCAATACCTCAAGCCCATGTTGGCAGGTATCTTATAGTCGGCGATGAATTTCTCCATCGCCTCCTCAGTATAGACATACTTCTTAAGTCTACCCATCCCAAGTGACGCCTAAGAGAACTAAAGAAAGAGCAAATGAAAGAGAAGAAGGAGTAGAGAGGAAGAAAGCTCAGAGAGGGATAGAGCAACTTACAGAAATGAGGAGAAGCTCCTCGGACAGGCTTTTTATGCTGGAGATGTAGGTGGAAATTTGGCTGGACTCAGGATGTATGTGCAAGAGCTCTTGACTGCGAATGAAAAAAGGGAAAAGCGATTCAAATGGGTATTTATACCCCAGATCGAGGAGCCACGCAGATTTTCCCGCCCATAATAAATGCTAGGCGAATCCCCACCGTTGGATTGTCATCCTCCCGTTAAACGTGGGGAGCACAGAGTCGCCTGAATTTAATGAAGGACACGTTACGCGCACCGAAGCGTCAGTAACGCGCCTCGGGCAGATGAAAAGGCTTCAGCACTGACGAGGGACAAGACTCGATTGGACACGGAGTGGGTCCGAGGATGTCAAAATCCTCCTTTCCGCCCGAGGATGCGGACAACAAGATTTTGAGGGGCTATTGTGGGGCCAGAAAGAGTCAGGCAGCCCCGGCCCACTTCGAACCAAGCCCAAAGGCCCGTGCCGAGGAGGTGTCCAAGGTTCGAGGACGAAAGTGTAAAGCCCAGTTGCCCAAGAAATAGTGCCGAGGATGATTACTTCCTTGGACGGCCGAGATCAGAAAGTGGACAAGCAGCACACCATCAAGGGGAGTCTCCCTGAGCATCCAAAAAGCAAATAGCAAGTACCAAGCGCCAGCAATGGAAGCATGGTGGAGGAGCAAGTCCCAGATGAACTGTCACCTCCACATTAAATGCCCTCAACTAACGCCCTGGCCGCATTAATGAGGATAGGACTCCTGAACAGTGCTGTCTTGGGTGCTGCAACCCACAGGAGGAATGGGAATGCGGCTGATGGGACAGGCTCTCAAGTGGTGGCCTAGCTGATCAACAAATGTAGGGCTAGGATCAACTGAGAGAGATGTATATAATGTAAGGAGTCCCTCTTGAAAGAAGGACGAGAAACCTGATTCAAGAAGTACTGTAGCGACTTGTATTCTCCCAAACCTTGTAATCAATCTTCAAATAAATAATAAGAACTCCAAGCTCTGGAGAGCAGGTCCGAGGAGCATTATTGTGCATCCCAATTCACGTTTAAGTTATTAGACTCACGTGCGACCATGCATGGCCATTGCATTCCTCACTAGGGCCTAGTTCTTGAACCCGCTCTCTACAAATTCATTGCAGGGTTAGCTGGGCTTGGGTCCACTCTCTCAACCCATAGAAGTGCTCAAACCCGGTCCCTACAACTACTTTTTTTTAAGAAACTTATCTTTTATACTACTAATAAGAATATTCTCCTATTTTATTTTTAATTTTTGACGTACTAAAATATTTTTATACAAATTTTAAAATAACATACCTTTTAGCTTCATTTTATTTGCTATAAAAGACAACAAAAATGTTAAAAGCATAATTTGACATTATTCAAATCATCCAAGACCCTATTATAACGTTCATCTTGCTACATATTAGAATTCAAATCCATCTATTTTCTATTTGATAAGTTTGTTTCCTATTTGAATTCAAATACTTTGAATTATCCTTTAAAAAAAATTCTTGGTTACTTTAAAGAAGGAAAAAAAATGGTTCTATTCAAAAAAAATAATCAAGCACCTTTTTTTTTCTTTTTTAATTTTAATCTCAAACAGATATATACCACTAATCTATACTACTTACAAACTAAATTACCCTTACAAGCAAACGTAAGAGTTAAAAAGTTAACAAATTTTAATTATTAAGGGGAAAATAAGTCATATTACCGATTTTTAAAATCCTTGAGTTTAGATAAACTTCTACCCTCCCACTACAAAAATTCAAATCTCTTTAAGTTTATCACAACTAAAATTTTGGGTATAGCTACTTCAAAAATTAAAACCGTTTGAAAATTCTCATCTATTTGAGTTTTAATTAAGTTTCTCATCTATTTAACAATTATCACTAATCTCCATCCCTCCAACTTTTCTTTTCTCATGCCAAATTCAAAAGTTAAAATCACATTTAAAACTTTATTCAAAAAAAAAAAAAAAAACTTCACATTTAAAACTATTATCATCACAATTGGATAAGATATGATCACTTTTAAAATAAGAAAACTACCACACCCAGCACACAATATTTTCCCTCTTCATTGCACTATATCTCCAATTCCTTCATTTTGTGCCTATGATCTTGATGCTCGGTGGTGTAGACATCAAAAATTTTATGATGTACCCACAACCATCCGATTGTTCATGATAAAATATTTGTGATCAAATTAATCTTCAATTGATGAGGTTGACGATTAGCAAATGAAATCAAGCAGTATCTCAAGCAATTCCCACATACACTATGGGGTGCTTCCTTCTTCCCCAAAGCCTATGTGAAGAAATTGAGAGTATGATGAGAAATTTCTGGTGGGGGCAAAGGCAGCAAGAAACAAAGATGTGTTGGGTGAGCTGGAAAACAATGTGTAAGCAGAAAGCAGGCGGTGGAATGGGGTTAAGGAATCTACAAGCTTTTAACAAAGCAATGCTTGCTAAGTAGTTATGGCGAATTCTACAAAACCCAAACTCTCTTGGGGATAGGGTTCTCAAATCAAGATATTTCCCTACCGGGGATATCCTAAATGCTAAGATTGGTAACTCCCCATCATACTCCTGGAGAAGCATTCATAGCAGCCTTGATATTATTAGAGTGGGAACTCGTTGGAAAGTGGGCAACGGGAAACTAATCCACATTTGGGATGACAAATGGCTGCCAACCCCGTCCACCTACAAGGTCATCTCCCCTCCAAATGATATTCCTCAATTTCCAATGGTCTCATCTCTCATTAACCCAATGACAAAATGGTGGAATGTGGATTTGATTAGGGCAACCTTCCTCCCATTTGAAGCAGAAACAATTTTGAAGATTCCTCTAAGCTGCACCCTTCCAGAAGACAAAATAATCTGGATTGGAAATAGGCATGAAGAATTCACAGTCAAAAGTGCCTACCATATAGCCCACAGTCTGATTGAGGCAAATGATCATGGTGAAAGTTCTAGTGGGGATCCATGTAAGCCATTGTGGAAACGACTTTGGCTTCTCAACTTGCCAGCAAAAATCAAGGTGTTTGCTTGGAGAGCTTGTGTCAATGGTCTCCCTACTATGGAAGCCATTTTTAGCAGAGGGATTTCTCAAGGTATGGCTTGCCATGTTTGTGGTAAGGATGCTGAAACTGTTGATCATGCTCTTCTTAGATGTGATTTCTCATCCTTGGTTTGGGACTTTTGGCTTGAAAATCCTCTTCACATTCAAGGCTTTAAAAATTCCTTCCTAGACTCGGCATTATCTATCCTCTCTCACTCAACTCTTCAAGATTTGGAGCTCTTCTTTGCCACGGCTTGGGCCTTATGGTCCAACAGAAACAAAATAGTGCATAAGGATGGTGGTCTTTCTCCACTCCAAGTTTGGCACATGGCAAGAAATGTTGTGGAAGACTTTGCATGCTCTACTAGCTGGGATTTTGACTTAGTAAGACCTGCATCTTCTAGTTGGGTCCCGCCCCCTCCTAGAGTTTTTAAAGTAAATGTTGATGGTGCTTCTTCAGAACAAGAAGGTTCTTCTAGTGTGGGTGTTGTTATTAGAGACTTCAATGGTCAAGTTGTGGCTGCTCTGTGCTTGCCGCTTCAGTCTTATTTTTCTGCAGAGCTTACAGAAGTTTTTGCTTTGGAGCAAGGTGTCCTTTTTGCTCAAAACTTCAGCTGCCTCAGGTTATCTTTGAATCTGATGCTTTGGCAGTTATTCAAGCAGTTAATGATAAAGCTACAGGAAGCATATATGGTCACCTTATTCAGGGAATTCTTCAGGTTTGTGAGTCATTTGAGTCTTGCCATTTCAAGCACTTAAGTAGAAGTTTCAATTCAGTGGCCTATGAGCTCGCACAGCACGTTAGAAGAACTGGAAATCATCAAATCTAGAAGGGCGTTGCCCCTCCTTTTGTACTGTCTTTTCTGCAATCTGATATGTGTAGTTAATTGTCTCTCTGTCCTGCTTCATAGGTTCTTTGTATGACTCTTCTTGGCTGGTTTAATGAATATGATTCCTTTTCAAAAAAAAAAATCAAGCCCCGTGACAACATCAAATAAGAAAGCCATATGACAACATCAGAAGAAAAAACCTATATGGAAAGTTCTTATTAAATGAAAGACCAAATTATATTCATAATTAATTCTCAATAAATGCTGAGAGAAAATTCCAAATTAAATGCTATTGAGTTGCTTATAAATAGAGGTTTCTCATATGAGAAACCTTGGAGAGAAAAACCCTACTGACACTTTGCCAAAATAAAGAGTCATCTCTAAGTCCAAAAGAGCACCCTTGCTCCCTCAAAATCAAGGTTCATTTCTACTTCTTCAAATTAAAGTAGGGATTTTCCTTCAATTTAGTTCGAGATCAAGCCAACGGCCCTCAACTCCAAATCAAAACTCAAATACATCCAATCACACATCCAACTTGGAGACACCAAAGTATGATTCAAGATCAAGCTTCATAACCCTTCGGATCATAAAGTTTCTTAGAGATCGAATCAGAAGAGTTTTATTATATTCTTTCATTGTAAACGGTCATACAGAGGATTGTACTCACATACAGGGACGAAACTACTCAAGGGCTGAGGGGGGCCATGCCCCCCCCCCCCCCCTTCCTCCCAACCTTTGAAAAAATATACTAGTACGTATATTAACAAAAAGAATTTTAATTCTGGCTCTTAAATTTATATACTTGGCCCCCCTCTCCAAAAAATTTACAAACTGACATAAGAAATTCAACAAATAGATAACAAGAAAAATTTATAAAAAAAATTGCACATAATAAGAAAAATCTTTGGACAAATCATAAATCTTGTCTAAGCAAAAATAATAACAATAAATCAATTACAAATCCTAGAAAAAAAAATCACAAAAACCTAATAACCTTTACCCAATTTCTCCCTCTTACTTGAGAGCTCTATGCCCCTCTCAAATTACTCCACCCTCATAGCCATAGAAACAACTCCTATGCCACATATTGATCGCTTCATCCACACATTAGTTAGACCTTGAAAATATTAGGACATGCCAATTAACTTGCAAAACTCTTGATTATAGAATCCTATTATTAAATTTTTTTCAAAAGAAAAAATACAAATAACAATTAATAAATTAATGCTAATAATACAACTTTGTCAACCTCTAATATTGATATTCCAATTTTTAAAAATCTTTGAACAAAGAACTTCGCCCCCCCCCCCCCCCCCGGTAAGTTTGAATCCTGGTTTCGTCCTTGCTCGCATATATAAATAAATCAATATAAATTGATAATTTGTTACACTATTTCGTAACCGTGTGATTCTTCTTTTACAAAAATTGTGTGTATAGGTGGGTTTTTCTATATTTTTCATGTTGGTTGATAATGGTTTCTCACTTGATTAGATGTCTCTAATCAGTCCAAATTTTCTTTCATATTTACCTTTTGAAAGTGCATAAGTACTTGATTTTTTATTTGAAAAAAAAAAAATAATGAGCATATTTGACCTTTTTTTGGTTATGTGCTTAGCTATTCTGATTTTGGAATAGTATTTGATTCTCAAAAAACAAAAAATTGGAATAGTATACGATGGGATTAGTATGCCTTCACATTCGTTGGATTAAGGTATGGTTTTTTTTTTTTTTTTTAATTTTTTTAATTTTATTGTTATTCTATCATTTAATTTTGAATATTGTTCGTCTCCTTCCTTTACCCTTTTTTTTTTTTGGTAGTTTCAAGTTCTAGAATACAAATTTATTTTATATTGGGTGTTCATTTGGAACAGCTTATTTAGCTGAAATTGAAAATTTTTTGCTGAAATGTAGAAAAAAAGGTTAAAAAAAATAAGCTGAATAGTACAATATGGCCATGAATAGTATCAAAAAATGCAATGAGACTCATAAATAGTAGCAAAAATAAGCTAAAAGTGAAAATAAATTGAAAAATTCAGCTTATCCCAAACGCACACTAAATATATAATTTGAAGTAGGAAAAAAATCCAAAGCAAAATTTGATTCAAACACACGCTGGAGAAAGGTATGGTCATTTTCTCCCCACCTTTTACATTTCATATTTTATCCTATCATTTCACTTTTGTTCAATTGCTCACCTCATTGCTTTACCATTTTTTCTTCATAATTTCAAATTCACTTTTTTTCATTCACTTTTGTTTTTTTATTTTATGCTATTCATGGTTCTTAAGAATCATGAAAAATATAAGGAAAAATTGAAATAGTTTGGGTAAATAGTTTTGGGAATAATTATTATTTTAATCAATAATCAATCGGTGTTAACTGGCCCACTTTTTGATTTCTTTATAGGTTGAATTTCAATTTGAAATCTAATTGGATTTTCTCTCAGCTTTACCTATTAATATGTGTGTGTATATATATATATATATATATATATATATATTAATAGGTAAAACTTAGAGAAAATCCAATTAAATTCTACAATTGAAGTCCAATTTTGTGTCATGTGTCCTAAATTATTTATTTTTAGATAGAGTTTTATTTCTTAATTTTGGAATCAAATGTGAGACCATATGATAAATATCCATTCAAGTGAGTTATTGTGTACAAAAACCAAAGAGTCTATAATTAATAAACATAAAAATATTTAAAAAATGGACAATTTACATTTTTTACCTAATAACATTCTTACAAGATTTTTTAAAGAGTTAAAAAAAAAATATAAGAATGACTATCAATAATATTTAAATTATATATGTAAGAATTATACTATACATCTTAATGTATATCTTTTAAATATATCCATACATATGCATGGGGTTGCAAGCTAGTTTTATCTAATGTGCATGTCACCCAAATTTGCATGTTGTTGAATAAGAATTCAAATGTTTTTTCTTCCTTAAAATTAAAAGTAGAGTGGAGAAAATATTCAAAATAACATCAATAGATGAACATTTAACTTTTAAGCCACTAGTTTCTCAAAAAAACTACAGGTTAGATTTTTTATTTTTTTTATTCTACCCATTGTCAGTTAGTGAAAAAATTTATTCACAAAAAAAGAAAGACAACTCATAGGTTTATGTATGAATTTCAGTCACTGCCTTAAGAATGACTTATTCCATGTGGTTATAAGGCATTGTATATAGCAACTAAGGATGCTCTTCAATATTTATAAGTCATTTATATGGCTATATTCCTAATCCATCCCTTTGTTTTGAAGTAAAATATTTTTAGAAAAATATTTTCTCATTTTTAGGTGTTTACTAGCCGCGAATCTGTGCACTGCAAGTGACAATTTTTTTAGAGTGGTCTCATTAAATTTATTTTTTTACAATTTAGACTAATTTAATAAAGAGTAATGTATTTCATAATCATAAATGTAATATAGGAACAATCATAAATCATAAATATATTAATTTGAAAATTAATATTTTTATTTATTATAAAAATAATCATAAATCATAAATATAAATATAAATTTTGTCGTACCAAAATGAAAATAATATAATTTTTCTCAGAAATTCAAAAGGCAAGTTAATGAAAATATTCATTTTTTAATAAAAGTTATTGTGAGAGTGTCTTTTTTTCTCAGCACAGTGGCCCAAAGATCCTGGGCCAAATAATTGTTCTTGGTGGACTGGGCTTAGTTCACTGCAGCTAACAGGCTGTTTAAGAACTAAGTGGTGCACAAAGCAAGCTTCTTACAACACAAATAAACTAACAAACGCAAATATTCGTATTGAATGACAGTTCAAACAGCAAGAAAATGCGCAACAGATAAAATATGGTAATAGAAAAAGGGGTTAGGGATCCTTAAATCAATGAGAGACATTTTATAAATTTTCTTTAGTTATGATTACAATGCTCACTAAGACGTGATACAAGGTTCAACTAAGTTCAAAAATTACACACTTTGATAGCTACTCAAGCTTCAAAGACTTGCAAAGTTTGAATTTTTTGAATCCTAGTACGTGCTATAGTGGCTGTTCAGAGGATACCGGAAGCGGTTCCTCTGTTTTCCTTAAATTTTACAGAGTCCTTTTATGACTCTGTGTCTTTTCTAGAAATCCCAAAAATGGCGATGAGTGTCTAAATAAAAAATCAATGAGTCCCTCTATCTCCGAATGCCCTTTAGCAAGGACTTCCTCCTTCTTTTATAGTGCAGCTCTAGGGTTCCGGGGGTACTAGTGATTTCTCCCTTTTGCCCCTCAGAGTTTGTGCTATGTCAGTTTGCTCAGGGGCTGGTCGTTTCCTTTTTTCTCATAACTTCTTCCTTTTGGTGCGACCAAGCTAAAAGCCCCATAGCTGATTTTCCATTTCAAGCTCCCCTTAGGCCGCTGATCTTCAGTCCTCTCTTTCACCCTTCCAGCTTTTGGTTGCACTCCATTCTTGTCATTTTCTTGAATAGTTGGAATCTTTTACTGCCGGGTTGAAAGCTCTCTTCCAGTTACTCTTTTATGCATTTCTCATTCTGGGGACCTTGGGGCACAGCTCCTTCGTTCATGCATTTTCTGCTTCTATACTTTTCTGATTCCACTGTCTGTCTGGGTGCATGAGACCCGCATGCTCTTTGTCTTTTATCCTGCTTCAATTTTACTTATACTGTGTTGTTTGTTCCAGAGATCCCCGAATTCTGGTGACTTCTGGGATCCCAGCCCAGCTCTTCTTTATTGGGCTCCTTTTGGTCTGTTGATCCTGGCCGGTTGGGCCTTTCTTTTGCTTCATGTATTTTAAATTCTGTTCTTCCATGGATCGTAGGATCCCAATCCTTTGGGCCTCCCACCCTTTTCTTCTTTCTTTTTCTCTTTTCTTCATCACGTGAATCCAGCCCCTTATTTCCTCTAACTTCATTTCCATGAAATTGGCCCAACATGCTATTTTCTTTGGGCCTTAAACTGTGGGTAATTTTGAATCTCAACATTTAGCCCCCCGAGCTCATGGGTTGCCCGCAACCCAAGCGTGAGTAGTTGAGTTTCTGCAGGATTCTTTCTTCTTGATTATTCTTTGGGGATCTTGATCCTTCTTTTTTCTGGTCTTTGGTATCCTGACTCCCTTTTTGCTTCTTTCTCTCGTAACTCCTCCTTTTTTCATGGGACGTGGCAGTTGAGTTATGAAGTAAAAAATAAAAAATAAAAACTCCCACAGCCTACTTTTACGTTTACCATAACTCCCATTAATAACCACTGATAACTCTTCCCTCTTTAAATTTCTGGCAACTGGCGCGTCTTTCCACATATTGTCTTCTCCAATTGCTCTTTATGTCTTTATTCTAGACTTTTCATATTACCCCTTTTACCTCCCTGAATCTTCCACTCCCAACTCTTTTTTTTTTTTTTTTTTTATCATTCTTGTTGCTTCCTGCTTTCTTCTTAACTCCCCTTTACTTTCAAGATACCCATTGTCTCAATGGAAAAAGAAAAGAGCGTACTCCTAGCCCTTTTGAAAGTGAAGGTTCCTCTAGTTCTGCACAAGATGAGTCTCAGGAGGTCATTGGGCGTCCTGCTTTTCCTTTACGAGACCCCTGGTACACCCCTAGCTTGTTTTTCCCTCAGGTGTCCCATGGTGAGGCCCCTTCATCCACTCACGCCTGGGTGTTCTCTGGTCAGACGGGTTTCGTTGGTTCTGCTCAAGTCCCAGACCCTAGGGAGATTTTTGATCTTCAGATCAGGCAGGAACTTCGAGAGGCGATCCCCATCTTTTTCAATTTTGTTGCTGGAAAGATCCAGGGCTGGCCCATCTGGGTGGATAAGGAACTTTGTGACGAAGAGTTTGTGGGTTGCCTGGAGCGTGCTGGTATCCTGAAGGCAATGGCGATTTCCAGGAATCTTGAGGGTTTTAGAGACGCCAAGGGTCTCAGGCATTTGGTACGCCGTTGGTGTCCTACTCTACACACTTTTTCTTTTTCTGTTGGTGAATTGACTGTTACTCTAGAGGAAGTGGTCAACAATTTCCTCCTTCCGGTGCTTGGGGATGAAAATCCTTTTGATATTAATCTTTCTGATGAGGATCTCGAGGTGGAAGAAAAGTTGTTTGCTCATTTTGGTGGACGTACTGCTTCTCCTGGTGGGAAACCGGCCAGAATGGGTAGGTGGGTTATGAATCTCTCACGCGAGAAAGATAAGAGAGTTAGGCGAGTTGGGTTCCTCGTATTCTGGCTCAGCAAGTTTCTGTTTAGCGAATTCCCTAGGTATGGGATCAAGTCTACTCTCTTTCCATTGGCGATTAGGTTGGCTCAGGGTGCTCAATATCCTCTAGCTCCCATGTTTTTGGGTCATGTTTATTCTCAACTGGACCAGCTCCATGGAGATGAAGTCGAGGGTGACTCTTGTTATGTAATCACTTCTTCTCTTCATTGCGCCATTCTCCAGGTTTTTATGTGGGATCGTTCTTCGGTCACTTTAGCAAGATGTAGGAATTTAAAGTTTGTGAAAGATAAGTTTCAGGGATCCCCTGACATGGTCAAGGGGCTTTGTGGCAGCTCAACTGACAGCCACCCTATTATTTTCCGTTGGCTTAGTCTGAAAGGTGGCAGCCTTAACTTGGTTGAGCTATTTGATCAAGCAGGTCATTTACATTGGCATTCTCCCCGGGAGTTTGGCCCCGGTTTTGTTTGTGATTCTGTGTTATCTCCTTTTCTGACTTCCACAGGAAACACTTTTGATTTGCGTCGCGATGATGAGGGTAGCTTAGCCTACCTAGCTTGCATTAGTCCTTCTTGGCTTCCTGTGCTTTCCTCAAGTGGTCCCTGGTATACTCATTATTCGGTGCACCAAGTACTTCGGCAGTTTGGTTTCGATCAGGATATTCCTCCAGTGTTTAATGACATAGTACCATCTCTTCCTTCCCTGGATCCTTTCATGAGACTCCAGGCTTTCTCCTATTGGTCACGAAGGAGTCCTTAGTTTGTAGTGCCCAATTTTCAGAGAGGGGTTTTTGCCTCTAGTGGTTATGCTGATTACTGGAGAAGAGTGCAAAAGTCTTTTATTGACTATGCTGGTTCTGAGATAATTGGGAGAGTCCCCAACCCTGACATTTCTTCTGTTCCAACATCCAACAAGCGTCTGTCCCTACCTACTGCTGTGAGTAGTAAAACAGGTTTCGTAGAGTGGCACGCTTCCAGGGGAGGTTGGGTGACTTATGCGCAGGATTTTCCAGAAACCTGGCCAGGATGTGATCTTATCGTTGGTTCTTCTGCTGGGGTACCAATTAAGAAGGGGGCGGTAGAGGCCATAAGTGCTAGTACTCCCATTGGCATAAGTAAGGGGAGAGCAATTAAACAGGAAAAATTGAAGGAGGCTGCAGTTGAAGAGAGTGTAGAGGGCATTGGCCCTAAGACAAAGAAAATGAAGACTGGGAAATCCCAGAAACAGTTGATGCTTGCTGAGGAAAAAGAAGTTAAGCAACCTTTGGCCATAAGGAGCCGGGTGAAGACTAAGGTAGAGTTTTCTTTTCCCTAGGTTCCTGTGAGTTCTTCAGTTCATGGTTCTCTGGGACCCTCTGGACGTACCCGTAGTAAACAACAGATACCTGGAAACCCTATTGAGAGAGAGAGAAGGGCAAGGTCTCTTTCCTTCTTTTCTCTTTTAGGTTGCAGTTTTGTTTTTTTGTTTTTTTTTTTTCCTTGAACTAATGAGTGGTTGTCTTCTCTGCAGTCCAAGCGTAAGTCAGACCCCAGGAAAGGTAGAAGTCAATCCTCTGGTGAAGATGTGGTATGGTTTTCCTTTATCTGTGCCTTCTGCCGCTTGCTTTTATCCATTTTCTCAAATGCTGTGTATCTGTGGTGCCTTGTTACTTATGCTTTTTGTTGTTCATGTTGTCCCCCCCCCCCCCCTATTTTTCTTTAGGTGGAGGTTTCTCCTCCCGCGGTTGGTAAGACTTTGGAAGAGGAGATGACTGTAGCTGCATCTTAAGGTACGGAAGAGGAGACTCTCAGTGGTGGCATAGCTGGGGAGACTGGGCAACCAGTGCAGGATGTCTAGGCTACCCAGGATCCTGAGGCTCCCGAGCTTCCCGCGTCCCAAGGTCCTCAATCTGAACAGATTCCCAGTCCCATCAAGACTGTGTTACCTCAGACGAGGTTAAGTACAAAGACTTTGGGAGGCGCATCACCATCCGGGAAAATAGGTGAGCCTTATTCTTTTATAATAGCATTTTAATTCTATTTCTTTTGCATCCCCCCCCCCCCCTTTTTTTTTTCTTCCTCCCCTCTTTGAGTTCTCTCTTTTCTTTCTTTCTCCTTCCAGGTCAAGCCATTGCGAGATCTGCTTCTGGTGCTGCTTCTTCTTTAGAATCGGAGGATTCTGAAGGTGGGTGTTGATCGTTCTTACTGCGTTTCTTTTTCTTTCTTCCCTTCTCCTGTCTTTTCGTTATGGCGAAGCCCCCTGTATCCTTGCCCTCTTTTAGTCATTTCGCTGAGGCTTCCTCGTCTTTTCTTCAAGTTGCTATGTGCTCTTTCTCAAAGTCCTCCAAGAAGTTAGAAGAGCAAGAGGAGGATGCTCCGTCCCAAGAGGCTGATACTGGTTTCCCCTCTGCCATCTTTTACTTTCTTTTCTTTTTTTTTCTTTTTTTTTTTTCCTAAACTAAGTCTGTTACCCCCCTTTTTTTTGCAGGAGTCGATACTGGTGTTAGAAGTTCTAAACTTGTGATTCCTGAGGGGGGTGTGGGATCTGCTCAGATTACTGGTCTTCATACTGCCTAGAGGGTTGAAGGCTCCTCAGCCCTTTCAGGTGGTGATGCAACAATGGGTGAGGCTCCAGGAGTTGCTGTTTTAGATCCTGCTTCAAGGCTCCCCACCTTTCTGGCTCACTTTGATCTTCTAGAGTTCAACAGTCTCCCTGCTAGCCACTTTCACCACTTCGGGCCCTCCTATGGCAGTTTTTTGGGCTTTTTTGTGCTCGTGGATGGCCTGCCACTGCTGGAAGGGCTGTTCAAGAGTTACGAGGATTTTACCATCGGTTTCAGAAGGGGAGTATTCTTGGGGAACATTCTGATGGAGTTGCTGTGTGCTGTGTTGATTTCCTTGAGAGATTCTTCGCTAGACTCTTTATCTGAAGAAAAGCTCTTGGAATGGAAGGGAGTGGTGCAGGATCTCTTAGAAGCCAAGTTCAACTTGTCCTTTTTGCTAGAGTACCTGCGATCATTGGCACATGCGTTGTTCCAGAGGCAAGCTTCTAAGAGCATTGATGATGAGATTACTGCTGCTGAGGAAGCTTTAGCTCATGCTCACAAGGCTTTGCAAGATTTGAAGATTAAAAGGCAGAGGGTCCTTTCTTCTTCGGCTGTCCCTGCTCTTTCCCCGGATGGCTCTTTGTTGGCTGGCCTTATTTCCTAGCCTTTTTTTTTTTTTTGGTTTAGATGTGTATGAATGATCTGGGGTTGTATAAGTTTCTATTTCTTTGTTTGAACATTTTTTCTGGCTTCTTTTTTCTTACATGGATCTGTACTTGTGTTTTGAGACTACTTCTAAGTATTGGATTGCTAAGTATTTGTGTTTCAGGTTGCTTCTAATCCTTTCTTAAGGGTACATGGATCTTTTCCCCCTTTTTTTTTGTTTTTCTTTCTTTGGTACCGAGTCTTGGGCCATGATTCTCACAAGTTTTGCTGTGAGTTCCAGACTAGGTACCCTTTTTTTGTTGCGCAAGTATTAAACTAGGTACATTGGGTGATTTTTTTTTTGTCCCAGTTCATGAACTTGGCAAGTCTCCCCCCCTTTTTTTTTTTTCAAGTACTGAGCTAGGTATCTGAGCATTTGCCTAAGATCCTATATCATGTATTTGAAATTAGCTGTTTGAAACCAATTGTGGGGTGGGTCCTGGGACATATGTCAAACATTTTTGCCCAGGTATCCTCCCCTATTTCCACCCGTGCTTGGGCTTTACAATACTTTAGGATTTAATAGCTCAGGATAAATAAAGAGAGATTTTCGTTGAATCAAAACATAATCATCATTTCAAGGAACATAGCACAGTTAAAGATAGTAAGGATCACAGAGTATCCTTCTACTATGGGTTCCTAAACAAAATTACTTAAGCGATAATTCGTAATAATAAAAAAAATGAGAATGTTAAAAAAAACTTAGCAGGTTGAAGAGTTGGCAAAAAGGATCCCGGTGTACTGAGACCTCTCCTCCCTTATGCATAGTACTGTTTTAGCCACTTCCCATTTGTGGGCTCTGTTAGGACTGTCCCATCTTCCTTTGTAAGGTAGTAATACCCACTATCATGAGCCTCTCTGATGATGTAGGGTCCTTCCCATTTTGGAGCAGATTTGGAGGGTCCTGGTAAGTTCCTCCTTACATGCTCTACTGTCCTTAGTACTAGCTGCCCTTTAGTGAAAGCTCTTGGGCGTACTGCTTGTGCATATGCTTTAGTCATTCTTTGCTGGTACCTCTGGCTTCTTCTCCTGGCTAGTTCTCTCTCTTCCTCTACCCCTTCAAGGGCTGCTAGTCTCCTTTCATTGTTTGTGCCTCCGGTGTCCTCCTGGCTTTCTTCAAGTACTACTCTTGGTGTAGGAACTACTAATTCCACTGGACTGATAGCTTCTGTTCCATAGATTAAGGAGAATGGTGAGAATCCTGTGGCTGTCTTTAAAGAGCTCCTGCATGCCCAGAGTACATCTGCTAAGTGGTCACTCCACTTCCCTCCATACTCTTGCTTCATTTTCTTAAGGATCTTCAATATCACCCTATTAGTAGCCTCTGCCTGGCCATTTCCTTGTGGGTAGTATGGTGTAGATCTTCCATGCTTGATGTAATATGCCTCAGTCAACCCCTTCATGTCTTTGTTTATGAATGGGGTCCCGTTGTCGCTGATCAACAACCTGGGGATCCCAAACCTTGTAATGATATGCCCTCAAATGAAGTTTGCTACAGCTGCTCCAGTGGCCTTTTTCAAAGGGATGGCCTCTACCCATTTTGTGAAGTATTCGGTAGCTGCCAAGATCCATATGTAGCCATTGGATGGAGGGTTTATAGGCCCTATGAGATCAAGCCCGCAAGTGTGGAAAGGCCATGGTGTTGTCATATCCTGTAACATATTTGGGTGAGCATGGATTGCATCTCCAATGACATTCCTGATATTTTTCCTATATAGTTGATATTTTTCCTATATAGTTGTTGCCTCTTTGTTCATACTAGGCCAGCAGTATCCCATGCGTTGCATTCTTCTATATAGGCTGATCTTTTCTGAGGTCCCGCAAACTTGGGTATGTAGTTCTTCCAATCTTAGTTTCCCTTCCTTCTCGTTGATACATCTGGATAGGATCCCTCCAAGCAGTCTCCTGTACAGTTCCCCTTCTATTAGAGCGTAGTCCCTTAGTTCTTTGACACTCCCGCCGGATCCTGTTTCTTTCATTTTTTCTTTTACTTCGCTCCTCCAATCCCATTGTTTGGACTCTTCCGGGGATATTTTTTTGGAGGATTTTTAAGATAGAATGTTCCTGCCTTCCTATTCTGACCAGCGTGTCCCATCCTTTGAATGGAACTTGGGATCCCAGGGTGGCAAGCGCATCAACGAACCTGTTTTCGCTTCTCTGCACGTACTCTATGCTGAAGGTCTGGAATTCCTGCTCTAGCCTCTGCGCCCAAGTCCTGTAGGCTGCTAAACTTTGTTCCCTTAGTGCAAAGTCACCCTTTACCTGAGAAACTACAAGATTGGAATCTCCTAGTACCATCATATGTTTCACCCCTATACTGAGTGCTATAGTTAACCCGGTCAAGTATGCCTCATATTCAGCTGCATTATTAGAACAGGAGAACCCAAGCTTGAAAGATAAGGGTATGGTATCCCTATCCTCACAGCTTAGTACAACTCCTACTCCATTTGAGGTCGTTATGGCTGACCCATCGAATCTCATCGTCCATTTCTTTCCTGGGATCTCTGCCACTGCTACCTCACCCGGGATCTCTTCACTTCCTAGTGAGCTTTCTTCATTTCTTGGGAACTGTGTTAGGAGGTCTACTATGGCTTGACTTTTGACAGCCTTGGGGGTCCTGAGACCTATGTCATATTGAGAGAGCAGGACTAACCATTGTGCTATTCTTCCTGTCAGAAGTGGCTGATGCAGGAGTGCTTTTACGGGATATGACTTAGTCACCAAAAGGATCTAGTGAGCTGAGAAATACCTCTTCAGCCTCTGGGATGCGTAATAACCACTAGGCAGGCTTTCTCTATCCTGGGATACCTGGTTTCGGCATCCTTGAGTAGGGGTGTCCACGGGTTGGATCGGTTCGGGTTTAGGCTCAACCCGGAACCGATCCGATCCTGTTGGGTAGTCGGACGACAGACCCGCCGCCGACCACGAAAAACCACGGGTCGAGTCGGATCGGGCTCGGGTGGACGGCGGTCAGATCCGACTTCGACCAAAGACACAAATCAAAGATCAAATTTCACAAATCTGAAAGAACAAATCTACACTGAACAACAAATCAACAAACCCAAACACCAGTCGCCCACAAATCCGAAGAATCAAAGACCAAACTTGTACAAATTTCACAAATCTACACTGAAGAACAGATCAAACCCAAACACCAGTCGCCCACAAATCCGAAGACCACAAACAGAAATAGATAGAGATGATAACAGATCTAAAGAGATTAAAACGAAGAAATAAAGAGACCGAAACAAAGAAATAGCTCACAAATCTACAAACCCAAATACCAGTAGCCCACATGCAAATGACTGAAACGAAGAATCACAGTTTGGCGATGGAGGAGATGATTGCAGATCGGCGATGATTGCATTTTGGAGATGGAGGAGAATCGCAGATCGACGATGGTGGAGTTTCGCAGATCGGAAGATTCTGAACTAGAGGTGTTGGCTGTAGAGAGATCGAGATCGAGATCGAGGAAGTGTGAGAGATCTAGAGACTGAGAGAGAACGAGGGAACAGAGAGAAACTAATGAGGCTGTGAGGGTCTGATTCATCTGAACTGGAGATTGTAAATGTGGTGGGTTATAATATCACGGTCGGGTCGGGGGGATCGGGTTTTCAAAGGGAAGACCTGCCACTCGACCTGCCGGAATCGAGTTGGGAAGGCAAGGACCCGCCGTCGACCGCCAGCTAGTCGGGTCGGGCGGCGGACGGTTCGGGTCCGGTCGGTTTTGCCGGGTGGGTCGGGTCAGCGGTTTTGTTGGACAGGCCTATCCTTGAGTGTCCTGCTTACATAATAAACAGGCTGCTCATTCCCATCATCATCTTCTTGTGCTAGCAGAGCTCCTATTGCTCGGGCATTTGATGCTAAGTACAGCAACAAAGGTCGCCCACGTACCGGTGCTTGGAGAATGGGTAAATGATTCATAATTTGCTGGATCCTTTGGAAGGCTTCCTGTTACTCCGTTCCCCAGGTGAACTCGATTCCCTTTTTTGGATAAGCCACCTGTGACCGAAGCCAGCCCTGGCACAAATCTCCTAATGTAGGAAACCCTTCCTAGGAAGCTTTTGAGCTCCTTCACTGTTGTTGGTCTTTTCATTGTGGCAATGGCTGCAGCTTTGGCTAGATCTACACTTATGCCTCTATGATGTACCAGGAACCCGAGGAACTTTCCCGCAGATACTCCAAAGGCACACTTCATGGGGTTCATGCGTAGTTTGTATTCTCTGCATCTTTTGAAAACTTGTTCGAGTACCTGAAGGTGTCCTACCCTAGTCTTTGACTTGACCACAATACCATCCACATAGTCTTCCATTTCCTTATGCATCATATCATGGAAGATGGCTGTCATGGTTCACTGGTATGTAGCCCCTGCATTTTTTAGGCCAAAAGGCATCACGGTGTAATAAAAATTCCCAATTGGGGTCCTGAATGTTGTCTTCTCGGCGTCATTGGCAGTCATACGAATCTGGTTGTACCCACTATACCCATTCATGAATGAAAACATAGAACTTCCCACAGCTGAATCCACAAGGAGGTCAATATTAGGCAGAGGGAACTCATCTTTTGGGCATTCTTTGTTCAGGTTGCGGAAATCCACACAGCAACGAATCTGGCCATTCTTTTTCTTCACAAGTACTATATTGGAAAGCCATTTGGGATGCTGAATGAGCTTGATGAAACCAGCTGCCAGCAGCTTCTTGACCTCTTGGGTTATCTGAGCCTCTACATTAGTGTGAAAGACCTTGGCTAGTTGGATTACTAGTTTGACTCCTGGGTCCACGTTAAGGGCATGGACCACCAACCCAGGATCCAAACTAGGCATCTCGTCATAGGTCCATGCAAATACATCCATTATTCTTTGAGCAAGGCCACCAGTGGCTCTTTTTCTTGTACTTCCAACTGACTACTGATGAAAACGGGCTTCTGGGATCCCAGCCCAGCCCCCAAGTTTATTTCCTCCAATTCTTCCTCAGGTTGGATTTGTGTCTCTTTAACTGATTCCTCTGGGACTTCCTCTTGAGCTACCATACATTTTGGTGGTCCGAGATCCTCCTGCACGATGCACTCAGGCCTCACGCACCTTCATAAGCGGTAAATCAATCTTCCCCCGAGTTCCCGTACTACTACACATTCCCAGGATCTTGAGGTGTTGGGCTCCCTTTTTTGCCTTTTTCTCTTTAGGAGGTCTCTTAAGTCGTGGGTACCTCCTCCTTCTTCTTTTTCCAAGATAGGTGCTCCTGGGGTCCCCGGCACGAGACTCTCATTGTCTGGTTCTAACTCATCATAGAACATTGTTTCCACAAAGTTTACTTCTCCTTGGCTGAAGAGGTTACGGTTGGCAGGGATCCTTACAGGCCTCCCATTCAACCTCCCTTTAACACACTGATGGTATGTGGATGGTATAAGGCGATGCTTATGGAGCCATGGCCGTCCCAGCAGTACATGGTAGGATACCTCTGAATTGATTACATGAAATCTGGTCAAGGCTACTATTGGCCCCACTCTTAGGGCCAGCTGTACATATCCTTTGGTCGATTCTGCTAATCCTCCAAATCCGGTTATCTCCATGAGAGCCCCCAGGATCCTCCTTCCAGCTAGGCCCACGGCTTCCAGGGTGCTCAGGGCTATGAGGTTGAGCGATGCCCCTGTGTCTACCAGTGCTCTTCTGATTTGGACACCATTTATGGTGGCCATTAGATAAAGGGGTCTACGGTGGTCTAGATGCTCAATCTCCATGTCCTCATCAGTGAAAGTTATGACGTTGGTTGTCTCCAGGAAAGCTCGGCTAGCATGTGATTCTGCTGTGAAACATTCCATTCCTGAATCTGCTGCTATAGTCATGAGAGACTCTGTGGCCACCCTTCCCGCTTCTGGTCCAAATCCCAGCTAGTTGAATAATGATCTTAACTTGGGATTCTTCTGAAGGGTCCTGACTGTGCTCGGATGGAAAGATCCTTCTGGCTCTTCTGTTTCTGCTGGGTTTCCATGGATTACTACAACCACCACCCTCTTCCCTTTGTGGTTGGCAGGGGGTTCCTTTGTACATCTGGCTCCTTCTGAGTGAACTCCAGGGTTCCTTCTCTTAGCTTTTTTTGAAAGAGCCTGTAGAGGTTCCAACAATCATTGGTGGAATGCTTGACATAATTATGAATCCTGCAAAACAAAGGATTTTTCCTTTCTTCCTCTGTTGGTGGCCTAGACACAGTGAATGGCCTAACCACTCCATCCCCGATCCATTTGTCTAGAACGTGGTTTAACCCTTCTGCGGTACATGGGATCACTGGTGGTTCCTTGAACACTTTTCCATCAGGCCTCTTTCTTTTCTCTCCTACTGACGTTGTCATGGCTTAGGATGCTGGCATCCTTTTTGTCCTCACAGTTTGTGCTGTCCTTCTAATTCTCTGTAACAGGTCGGCGAACTGTGTGCTGCATAGATTTTCGAGGTTGAGTCTGTAATCGAAAAGCATGTTGGATACGCATGTTTCTACGAGTTCTTTTTCTTCATGGTCCCTGAACGGTTTTAGACCCCTTAAACCAACCAGATTTACCTAGTTAATTAGCCAAGTTATTAACTTAGTCCAATTATGCAATTCTAGGTTATCACAAGCATACAATTATATCAAAAATATAAAGCAGCGGAATAAAAAATAACACAATGATATGATCACCCAGGAAACCACACGGTAAAAACCTGAGAATGATTTGACCTAGCTATCCTCAAGGTAAACTGAATCCACTATGCGAAAGAATTGAAGTTCGTACAAAAGGACTTACAAGCTCCCCGCTTGACTTCTTAATGCTACCCACTAGTAGAACTTACTGACACGACCACGTGCAAGCTCTGAATCCACGGACTCCTTCTTTCTTGGATTCTCCAATCAGCTACAAGCACCCACGCTTGTTATTCTTTAAGCTCCAATGGCAGCAACCGAGTTAATCATCAAGATGTTGATACTATCTCTACCTTGAAAACCCTAAACTTTGTGTAAAGGAAAGCTCCTCTAGATCTCACAAGAGATTTACACAAAACAGAAAAGTATGAGCAACAATACAACAGGAGCAACTCTAAAAACGTGGCTAGGGTTTTGCCTTTTATACCTAGGGTAAAAACAGAAAACCCAAAATATTTAATGAGTTAGGGTTGAGTTGGAAAATTTTGCAGAAAAGCATTCTGGCCGACTTTCGATCGATCGAGTCTTTCTTTCGATCGATTGAGCCAGGCCGAAATGCACCAATGCATCTGCAGCCTCTCGATTCCAACTTTACATGAAAGACACAACTTTGAGCAAGCCTAAACAAGACTAAACAACCTGTTTTGATCATGGTTTGCCAACAATACAAATTAGAGTTCTGTGAGAGTGCCTTTTTTCTTCAGCACTATGGCCCAAGGATCCTGGGCCGTGTAAGATGTTCTTGATGGACTGGGATCGATTCACCGCAGCTAAAGGGCTGTTTTAAGAATCGATTGGTGCACAAAACAAACTTCCTACAATACAAATAGCTAACAAACAAGAATATTCGTATTGAACGACATTTTAACAGTAAAGGAAATGCATAATAAGTGAAATATAATGTAAGAACAAGTTAGGGATCCTCTAATTAGTGAGGTGCATTTCATTAATTTCATTTAGTTGTGATTACAATGCTCACTAAGACGTGGTGCAAGGTTCAACTGAGTTCAAAAGTTACAGACTTTGATAGCTATTCAAGCTTCAAAGACTTGCAAAGTTTGAACTTGTTGAATCCGAGCATGTACTGTAGTGGCTGTCTCTGGGATACCGGGAACGGTTCCTCTATTTTTCTCTTAAGTTTACAGAGTCTCTTCTACAATTTTATGAGACTTCAGAAAAGCAATTGTGAATGCCTCAAAAATGATCTAATCGTAAATGAATTCTCTATTCCTTTATCTGAATTTGGATCCCCCTGTAGCATGGATCCCTTCCTTCTTTTATAGCATAGCTTCAGGCTCCGGGGTACTAACGATTTCTCCCTTTTGCCCCTTAGAGTCTGTGCCGTGCCTGGTTGCTTCAGGATCATGTCGTTTCCTTTTCTTCATAGTTTCTTGCTTTTTTGTTGTGACTAGATGAAAGTCCCTCAGCTAGCTTTCTATTTCCAGATTTTCCGTTGGCTGGCCTGAGGCTATTTGGCTTTTTCTTCTCAGCGCTCCAGCTTTTCCAGTTGTACCCTTCCTTGTCTCTTTCCCCAAATGGTTGGAACCAGGCTCCTACGTTTTGCTCTGTACTTCTACTGCGTGTCTGGGGCATAAGGTCCGCGTGCCCTTTGTCTCTTACCTCTCTTTAATTTTTGCCGTAATCTCACTTCGCGCGTCCAGGGATCCCCTGCCTCTGGGAGGCTTCTGGGATCTCGTCCCAGTTCTTCCTTCTGGGCTTTCTCTGGTTCGCTGGTTCTGCCTGATTTGGGCCTTTTTCTCTGGATCCCAATCCTCTGGGCCCTTTTCCCCTTTCTTTCTTTCTTCTCTCTTTTCTTTATTATGAGAGCCCACCCTTTTTTAGTCTTATTACTCATTTATTTTTTTTGTGTGAAATGGGCCCAACATCTTTTTTTTACTTCTTTGGGCCTATTTGTGGCCATTTAATTTTTGAACCTCAACATTTAGTCCCCCGAGCTCATGGGTTGCCTGCAGCCCATGCATGAGTTTTCTGCAGGATTTTCTTTTGTTTTGATCTTTCTACGGGGATCCTGATCTTCTATTTCTTCGGTATCCTGGCTCCTTTACTTCTCTTTTTGTAACTCCTCCTTCTTCTTTTTTGTGGGACGTGGCAGTTGAGTTGAAATGAAACTCCCACCACCTACTTTTACGTTTCCCATAACACTCATTAGCAACTGCTGATAACTTCTCCCCTTTTAAATTTAATTCCTGGCAACTGGCGCATCTTTCCACATATTGTCTTCTCTAACTGTTCTTATTTCTTCGTTTTCTCATTACCCTTTTCCTTGTTTGTCTGAATCTTCTATTCCCAACCTTTTTTTCTTTTCTTTCGATCAGTCTCGTCGCTATCTTCTTTCTTCTTTCCAGATACCCATTACTTCAATGGCTTCTTCCTCTTCTCGAAAAAGAAAGGAGCATACTCCTAGTCCCTTTGAAGGTGAGGGCTCCTTTAGTTCTGCGCAAGATGAGTTTGTCGTTGGGCACCCTGCCTTTCCTTTGCGAGACCCCTGGTATACTCCTAGCTTATTCTTTCCTCGAGTGTCCCATGGCGAGACCCTTCCATCTCCTCACGCCTGGGTATTCTCTGGTCAAGCGGGTTTTGTTGGTTCTGCACAAGTTCCAGACCCTAGGGAGATTTTTGATCTCCAAATCAGGCAAGGACTTCGAGAAGCGGTCCCCATCTTCTTCGATTTTGTCGCTGGAAAGATCCAAGGCTAGCCCATTTGGGTGGATAATGAATTTTCTGACAAAGAGTTTGTGGGCCGCTTGGAGCGTGCTGGCGTCCTGAAGGCAGTGGCTATTTCCAGGAATCTTGAGGGTTTCAGGGATGCCAAAGGCCTTAGGCATTTGGTGCGCCGTTGGTGTCCTGCTTTGCAGACTTTCACATTTTTTGTTGGTGAACTGACTGTTACCTTGGAGGATGTGGTCAATAATTTTCTTCTTCTGGTGCTTGGGGATGAAAACCCCTTTGATATTAAGCTTTCTGATGAGGATCTCGAAGTGGAAGAAAAATTATTTGCTCATTTTGGTGGACATACTGCCTCTTCTGGTGGGAAACCGGCCAGGATGGGTAGGTGGGTTATGACTCTTTCGCGCGAGAAGGATAAGGAAGTCAGGTGTGTCGGGTTCTTTGCATTCTGGCTTAGCAAGTTCCTGTTCAGCGAGTTCCCCGGGTATGGAATCAAGTCCATTCTTTTTCCCTTGGCGATTAAGTTGGCTCAGGGCGCTCAATATCCTCTAGCCCCCATAAATATAAATCATGTATATATCATGTATATCAAAAACAATGTTACTCCCCCTAACATGAATAGCCCCAAAAAAAATGATATACAAAGTGAAGCGCCTAGATACAATCTAACATCTCCACTAGCTCCTCAAAACAAAAAACTCTCCCCCTAACTACAAAACTCCTCTACAAACTCTACTCCCCCTTTTTGTGACGGAATGCCAAAGAGCAATCACAAGCCATCATCAAAAGGAGGTGGTGAGGGTGAACGCAAATGCGCCAGATCAGCACGCAAAGCATGGATCTCGTCAAATAAGTCCACCAAAAGCTGACCATGAGCTGCCTGAACGGTCATGACAGTCTCCAAGGTACGACGTATATCAAAGTCATCCGATGGAGGTGGAGGAACAGCAGCAGCAGCAACAGGATCAGGAACAGCCTCACCAGCAGGACCTGTAGAAGAAGAGGGAGGAGGTGCGGAACCAGAAGGCTCAGACCTAGGGTGTTTAGAGCCAACTCAAAGGTGAGCAGCCCTCTGTCTAAGAAAAGACGCACCTATGGGAGCAATAACATGAACAGGCTCAGAGGAAGGAAAACCACCAAGATCAAGATAAAGCAAAATCCTATGAATGAAAATAGGATGAATAAGGGCATGAGCAGAAGATGAACTCCTATAAACATCGTTCAAAGAATGAAGAAACAAATGAGGAAAACTGATAGGAGCATCTGTAACAAGAGCGTACAAAAAGACACACCGCTCGAGAGGAATGGTGTGAAGATGAGAAATGGGACAAATAGAATGACAAGCTATCCTAAAGAAGAGATAGTGCAACTCAGATAGCTCAGCAGAGGTGATCCTAGGATCAGAACCCCACTGGATAGAAGACCCAGTGATGTAAGACATGACATCACTCAACAAAGGAGACTCATCATAAGGGTAGACAGGGTGCTGTACCAAAGGTACCCCTAGAGCATCAGCCACTACCTTAGGAGTAATGGTGTACTCTACACCTCATATCCAACTCTTTACCAAAGTGTTGGAATCATAGACGCGGATAGAGATGTTCGAAAAGAACTCTCTAATCAAGGTAGCAGGTGGAGGAGGATCAAAAATATCCACCAAGGGTAACCAGCCCCTACGCTCAAAGTTTGCCCTAATGGCAGGATCAAGCTCATCTAACAAAACAGTTCGCTCGGACCAAATCTTTCTCTTAAGGTTCAGCTTCTCAAAAATCTCTTGGTTTTTCTCACTCGGAAACTTCTCTCAGTCAAAAGAAGGTGGGGAAGGAGTAGGTGAGGGAATAGACCTATGAGTCCTAGTCTTCCTAGGCATAGTGCTAAGGAAAGGACAAAGACACAAAGAGAAAACCAAAAGAACAAAAAAAACAAAAAAACAAAAACCAAGGGCAGACTGCAAGTTAGCACAAAAAAAATAGAGACCAAAAATCTATATGATGCATGAACAATTACAATGTCATGATGCATGTACTAATGCAGTTAAAACAAGTTCAATTTTAAGTTCAATTGCACAAAATTGGCTTGAGCATAGAGTTTCTTACAAAAACCCCAAAAATTTGAAGAACCACTTGAAAATTTTGAAACAGATTTGATGAATTGAGCATTACATAACACAACACATAGATTATAATGCCTAATTACATCAATACAACAAGACAATTTCATCAATTTCAACCTAATTGAACAAAATCCCCAATTCGGATTCAATACAAACCCTAGAATTTTAATTTTTCTCAAAACCCAAAATTGATCAAATTAAACCTTCAATATCATGTCCCCACAAAAACCCATTAATCAATTTCACAAAATAGTGCTTGAATCAACAAAAATCCCAAAAATGAATAGTCCGAAAATTTGAGTGTATAATGCATGAAAAATGCATGAAAACTTGAAATAAACTCAAAAGGAAGGGCAAAACAGTCTTACCGTTTTGAGGAAAGAGAAACCTTGCAAAAATTTCGGAGGAAAACAACAAAAAATTGAACCTTTAGCCTTGTCGAGTCGGAGAGAGAAAGAAAGTTTGAAAAACTTTTGAAAAAATGTTTTGAATCAGTCAAAGAACAATGTTTTAAAAACCTGATTCGCGACATTCGATTGATCGAAAATCACATTCGATCGATCGAATCAATCCGAGACTTTTAAATAAATTGAAGCACATTTTTGATCGATTGAAAAACAGAATGGATCGATCGAAACAGGCAGAGGCTCACAAAATTTTTGAGAAAAATCACAGTTTTGAAAATCCCAAACCAATTTTTGAAAATAACTCCTCAAAGCATTAAAATTGACGAAACAAAATGCATGAGTATGAGATGATATGGAATGCTTTTTCAAAAACCCAAATTTTAATCCCAGTTTCTCCAAAGAAAATTTCAGCCATTCTCCCTTTAAATTCTCAAGCAAAAAAAATGTTTTGCATAATACTCAAGGTATTTTCAAACTTGGTTGGTCAGACCAAAAACACACACAATAATATGTACAGTGTTTAGCAAAGAGTAACTTGTCTAGTGTGTGCAACTAGCAAAAACTTGAGATACATGTGAGGTGATATGTGAATAGAAATCAATCACAAAGTCTACAAAATTCATCACATAGAATTTAAAAGAGACTATCACCTAAAGAGTTACATCATATAACTCCCACATCTCCTAGAACATAAGCTTGCAATCATGTAAGTTTCTTGAATTTTGCCTCATAATTATGTGAATTGGCATCAAGCCTAGTGGTACACACCAATTTTAATTATTAAGCAATTAACCGAGGCTACACCTTATGTTCTTTTTGTGCATGTGCTACACTTTCTCGAGCACAAAATCTTATGATATGCACTAAGGTGTTCATGATTGGCTAGTGAACAGTGGTGAGATGGTTATTTATGCCTTTCTCAAAAAGATCAAGTCCGACAGTCAAATAACATATGACTTCAAAATTAAGACAAAGTGATAAACACCATAAACATCTTTCCCACACAACATGCACTACAAAGCTTCAACTAGTAAAGTCCAATAAATAAGCTCATCAAAGCTAAACAAGGTACACAAGACATGTTATGTGTAAATAAATTGACCAACCTTGTTTTCAAAGACTAAGAAAAATAGTGTCAAACATATTTTTGCTTTCTCCTTCTTCTTTTTTTTTTTTTTTTTTTTTAAAGAGAAAACAAATAAATCCTAGAATGAAATGCATGAATGTAATGCAATGCAAGTCCTAGAAAAAAAAACAAAAACACAAACACCAAAGAACAATGGTCACAGAGGAATGAGCAATAAAGCACAAGGACCATGTCAAAAAGACTCAATTAGATCGAGTCTTTTGCATCCAAAGCCTTTTAGATGCACCACGAGCATTGGAGTTCCTATTCACGTTCGAGTGATTTCCAACTCCAGGATTGGAATAAAGGTTCAACGCCTTTACCAATTCACCAATGAGTGTCATAGGATCTTGTGCTTGAGGCACAGGCACTTTTGGTTTGTTTGCTCTCTTTGCAGCTTGAAGCTTGTAACAGTTAGGACGAATGTGTCCAGACTTTCCACAATAATGACAAACCCAAGCAGGTTTACCATGCATCTTGTCCTTAGAAATGGTAGATTCCTTAGGTTTAGACTCTCCTAGATCAACCCTAATCTTCCTAGGTGGTGAAACTTCTACAGGTTTAACAACCTCACTCGCAGGGGGTTTGACAGTTTCACTCACAACCTCACTCACAGAAGGTTCAGAAGAAGATGAAGGAACAAATTTCGTGGAATGTGGAGTAGACACACAGATGCTTTCAACATAACCTAAACCAGATTTATCATAAGGATACTTTTGAACATTCAGCATTTGATCAAGTTTAGAACTAACAGATCTAGCAACAGATAAATCATGTTCCAAAGTTTTAACTTTATCAAGCAAAAGCATGTTCTCAGATTTCACATGGTTCAAAAGATCATTAGCATCAAATAATTTAACAAGCAAATTTTTCTTTTCAAGCTTAAGAGAATCAATTTTCTTCAGGCCAAGTTCAACATTCATAGCATCCTTTGCAGCAACTTTGTAAAGTTTATTATAGGCCTCTTGAAGATCTGCATCCTCAGAGAGTTCCCCATCAGAAGGGTTCTCTTCAACAGATATACTTTCATTGACTACAGCAGTAGCAGTGAAAGCAATGAAGTTTCCATCCTCGTCACATCTAGACTCATCATCAGAAACCTCATTATCACTAAGAGTTACAGCCATAACTTTACCCTTAGACCTCAAGAATGTAGGACATTCAGATTTAACATGACCATACCCTTGACAGCCAAAACACTGAGCACCCAAAGAATTGTTTGAAGATTGACCTACTTTTTCTCTAGGTTTTTCAAAGTTATTAACCTTAGTGGGATCATTCTTCCTAAATTTTCTAGGTTCAGCAGTGTTTGTACCTCTTGCCTTTCTGTTGTTATTCCTAAGAAAGTTTCTAAAGTTCTTGGCAAGGTATGCAATCTCTGTAGCAGAGAGTTCATCATCAAATCCACCAACATCAACATCATCAACAGACTTAAGAGCCATTGATTTGGATTTGTTTGCTTTGGGTAGGTCTGACTCATAGGACTGAAGAGATCCTACAAGCTCATCAATAGGGATGGAGTCCACATCCTTGCTTTCAGTAATGGCAGTCACTTTGGGTCTAAAGTCTTCAGTTAAAGATCTAAGAATCTTCCTAACAATTTTAGGTTGATCATAGATTTCACCCAAATTAAAAGCAGAATTAACAATGACATTAAGTTTGGCATAAAATTCATCAAAGGATTCATCATCAGACATCCTAATGCTCTCAAACCTAGAAGTTAATTGCTGCAGTTTGTTTATCTTAACTGCCTTTGTGCCTTCATGCACAGTCTGGAGGATTTTCCAAGCAGTATGAGTAACCTCAACATTTGAGATTCTCTTAAATTCCTCCATGGAAACAGCATTAAAGATGGCATTCATAGCTTTGCTATTGAACCCAGCTGCTTCTTTTTGAGAAGTTTGCCACTCACACACAGGAGTAGTGGGCTTCTCCCATCCGTATTCAACGGAATTCCAAACTCTCTCATCAATGGATTTCAGGAATGCTTTCATCCTTACTTTCCAATAAGCATAGTTATTCCCATCAAAGTGAGGAGGAACAACAAGAGAGTGTCCATGTTCCATGACAACAGGGGTCAAGGATCAGCTCAGAGATCAAAAAATCTCAAACAAGAGAGCTACCCGCTCTGACACCACTTGAATGGTTTTAGACCCCTTAAACCAACCAGATTAACCTAGTTAATTAGCCAAGTTATTAACTTAGTCCAATTATGCAATTCTAGGTTATCACAAGCATACAATCATATCAAAAATATAAAGCACTGGAATAAAAAATAACACAATGATATGATCACCCAGGAAACCACACGGTAAAAACCTGGGGAGGATTTGACCTAGCTATCCTCAAGGTAAACTGAATCCACTATGCGAAAGAATCGAAGTTCATACAAAAGGACTTACAAGCTCCCCGCTTGACTTCCTAATGCTACTCACCAGTAGAACTTACTGACACGACCACGTGCAAGTTTCGAATCCACGGACTCCTTCTTTCTTGGATTCTCCAATCAGCTACAAGCACCCACGCTTGTTATTCTTTAAGCTCCAATGGCAGCAACCGAGTTGATCATCAAGATGTTGATACTATCTCTACCTTGAAAACCCTAAGCTTTGTGTAAAGGAAAGCTCCTCTAGATCTCACAAGAGATTTACACAAAACAGAAAAGTATGAGCAACAATACAACAGGAGCAACTCTAAAAACGTGGCTAGGGTTTTGCCTTTTATACCTAGGGTAAAAACAGAAAACCCAAAACGTTTAATGAGTTAGGGCTGAGTTGGAAAATTCTGCAGAAAAGCATTCTGGCCGACTTTCGATCGATCGAGTCTTTCTTTCGATCGATCGAGCCAGGCCGAAATGCACCAATGCATCTGCAACCTCTCGATTCCAACTTTACATGAAAGACACAACTTTGACAAGCCTAAACAAGACTAAACAACCTATTTTGATCATGGTTTGCCAACAATACAAATTAGAGTTCTGTGAGAGTGCCTTTTTTTCTTCAGCACTATGGCCCAAGGATCCTGGGCCGTGTAAGATGTTCTTGATGGACTGGGACCGATTCTCCGCAGCTAAAGGGCTGTTTTAAGAATCGATTGGTGCACAAAACAAACTTCCTACAATACAAATAGCTAACAAACAAGAATATTCGTATTGAACGACATTTTAACAATAAAGGAAATGCATAATAAGTGAAATATAATGTAAGAACAAGTTAGGGATCCTCTAATTAGTGAGGTGTATTTCATTAATTTCCCTTAGTTGTGATTACAATGCTCACTAAGACGTAGTGCAAGGTTCAACTGAGTTCAAAAGTTACAGACTTTGATAGCTATTCAAGCTTCAAAGACTTGCAAAGTTTGAACTTGTTGAGTCCGAGCATGTACTGTAGTGGCTGTCTCTGGGATACCGAGAACGGTTCCTCTGTTTTCTCTTAAGTTTACAGAGTCTCTTCTACAATTTTATAAGACTTCAGAAAAGCAATTGTGAATGCCTAAAAAATGATCTAATCGTAAATGAATTCTTTACTCTTTTATCTGAATCTGGATCCCCTGTAGCATGGACCCCTTCCTCCTTTTATAGCACAGCTTCGGGCCCCGGGGTACTAACGATTTCTCCCTTTTGCCCTTTAGAGTCCGTGCCGTGCCAGGTTGCTTCAGGATCATGTCGTTTCCTTTTTTTCATAGTTTCTTGCTTTTTTTGTTGCGACAAGATGAAAGTCCCTCAGCTAGCTTTCTATTTCCAGATTTTTCGTTGGCTGGCCTGAGGCTATTTGGCTTTTTCTTCTCAGCGCTCCAGCTTTTCCAGCTGTACCCTTCCTTGTCTCTTTCCCCAAATGGTTGGAACCAGGCTCCTGCATTTTGCTCTGTACTTCCACTGCATGTCTGGGGCATAAGGTCCGCGTGCCCTTTGTCTCTTATCTCTCTTTAATTTTTTGCCATAATCTCACTTCGCGCGTCCAGGGATCCCCTGCCTCTGGGAGGCTTCTGGGATCCCGACCCAGTTCTTCCTTCTGGGCTTTCTCTGGTTCGCTGGTTCTGCCTGATTTGGGCCTTTTCTCTGGATCCCAATCCTCTGGGCCTTTTCCCCTTTCTTTCTTTCTTCTCTCTTTTCTTTATTGTGAGAGCCCACCCTTTTTTAGTCTTATTACTCATTTATTTTTTTGTGTGAAATGGACCCAACGTCTTTTTTTACTTCTTTGGGCCTATTTGTGGCCATTTAATTTTTGAACCTCAACATTTAGCCCCCCGAGCTCATGGGTTGCCTGCAGCCCATGCGTGAGTTTTCTGCAGGATTTTCTCTTGTTTTGATCTTCCTACGGGGATCCTGATCTTCCATTTCTTCGGTATCCTGGCTCCTTTGCTTCTCTTTTTGTAACTCCTCCCTTTTTTTTTGTGGGACGTGGCAGTTGAGTTGAAATGAAACTCCCACCACCTACTTTTACGTTTCCCATAACACTCATTAGCAACTGCTGATAACTTCTCCCCTTTTAAATTTAATTCCTGGCAACTGGCGCATCTTTCCACATATTGTCTTCTCTAACTGTTCTTATTTCTTCGTTTTCTCATTACCCTTTTCCTTGTTTGTCTGAATCTTCTATTCCCAACCTTTTTTTCTTTTCTTTCGATCAGTCTCGTCGCTATCTTCTTTCTTCTTTCCAGATACCCATTACTTCAATGGCTTCTTCCTCTTCTCGAAAAAGAAAGGAGCATACTCCTAGTCCCTTTGAAGGTGAGGGCTCCTTTAGTTCTGCGCAAGATGAGTTTGTCGTTGGGCACCCTGCCTTTCCTTTGCGAGACCCCTGGTATACTCCTAGCTTATTCTTTCCTCGAGTGTCCCATGGCGAGACCCTTCCATCTCCTCACGCCTGGGTATTCTCTGGTCAAGCGGGTTTTGTTGGTTCTGCACAAGTTCCAGACCCTAGGGAGATTTTTGATCTCCAAATCAGGCAAGGACTTCGAGAAGCGGTCCCCATCTTCTTCGATTTTGTCGCTGGAAAGATCCAAGGCTAGCCCATTTGGGTGGATAATGAATTTTCTGACAAAGAGTTTGTGGGCCGCTTGGAGCGTGCTGGCGTCCTGAAGGCAGTGGCTATTTCCAGGAATCTTGAGGGTTTCAGGGATGCCAAAGGCCTTAGGCATTTGGTGTGCCGTTGGTGTCCTGCTTTGCACACTTTCTCCTTTTCTGTTGGTGAACTGACTGTTACCTTGGAGGATGTGGTCAACAATTTTCTTCTTCCGGTGCTTGGGGATGAAAACCCCTTTGATATTAAGCTTTCTGATGAGGATCTCGAAGTGGAAGAAAAATTATTTGCTCACTTTGGTGGACGTACTGCTTCTTCTGGTGGGAAACCGGCCAGGATGGGTAGGTGGGTCATGACTCTTTTGCGCAAGAAGGATAAGGAAGTCAGGCGTGCCGGGTTCCTTGCATTCTGGCTTAGCAAGTTCCTGTTCAGTGAGTTCCCCGGGTATGGAATCAAGTCCACTCTTTTTCCCTTGGCGATTAAGTTGGCTTAGGGCGCTCAATATCCTCTAGCCCCCATGTTTTTGGGCCATGTCTATTCTCAATTGGATCAGCTTCATGGAGATGAGGCTGAAGGTGATTCTTGTTATGTTATTACTTCTTCGCTTCATTGCGCCATTCTCCAGGTATTTATGTGAGATCGTTCTTCGGTTACTTTAGCAAAATGTAGGAATTTAAAGTTTGTGAAAGATAAGTTTTAGGAATCCCCTGATGTGGTAAAAGGGCTTTGTGGCAGCTCAACTGACAGCCACCCTATTATTTTCCGTTGGCTGAGTCTGAAAGGTGGCAATCTTAACTTGGTTGAGTTATTTGATCAAGTAGCCCATTTGAATTGGCGCTCCCCCCGGGAGTTTGGCCCCGGTTTTGTTTGCGATTCTGTGTTATCTCCCTTTCTGACTTCTACAGGGAATACTTTTGATTTACGTCGCGGTGATGAAGGTAGCTTAGCCTACTTGGCTTGCATTAGTCCTTCCTGGCTTCCTGTACTTTCCTCGACTGGCCCACGGTACATCCATTACTCGGCGCATCGAGTACTTCTGCAGTTCGGCTTTGATCAGGATATTCCCCCAGTGTTCAATGACATAGTTCCTTCTCTTTCTTCCTTGGATCCCTTCATGAGACTTCAGGCCTTCTCTTATTGGTCACGACAGAGTCCTCAGTTTGTAGTGCCTAACTCTCAGAGAGGATTTTTTGCCTCCAGTGGCTATGCTGGTTATTGGAGGAGGGTTCAGAAGTCCTTTGCTGATTATGCTGGTCCTGACACGATTGGGAGAGTCCCCAACCCTGGCATTTCTTCTGCCCCAACATCCAACAAGCGCCTGTCCCTGCCCACTGCTGGTATTGTTTCTACTGCTGTGAGCAGCAAAACTGGTTTCGCAGAATGGCATGGTTCCAGGGAAGGTTGGGTAACTTATGCGCGAGATTTCCCAGAGACCTGGTTGGGGTGTGACCTTGTTGTTGGTGCTTCTGCTGGGGTACCAATTAAGAAAGGGGCAGTAGAGGCCGTAAGTGCTAGTACTCCCGTTGACATGAGTAAAGAAAAAACAATTAAGCAGGAAAAGTTGAAGGAGGCCGCGGCTGAAGAGAGTGTAGAGGATGTTGGCCCTACGACAAAGAAGAAGAAGAAGACTGGGAAATCCCAGAAGCAGTTGATACTTGCTGAGGAGAAAGAAGTTGAGCAACCTTTGGCTATAAGGGGCCGGGTGAAGACTAAGGTAGAGTCTTCTTTTCCCCTGGCTCCTGTGAGTCCTTCAGTTCATGGTTCCTCGGGACCCTCTAGACGTACCCGTAGTAAACAACAAAGACCTGGAGACCCTGTTGAGAGAGAGAGAAGGGCAAGGCCTCTTTCCTTCTTTGCTCTTTTTAGGTTGCAGTTTTCCTTTTCTTTTCTTTTTTCTTTGAACTAATGAGTGATTGTCTTTCCTGCAGTCCAAACGTAAGCTAGATCCCAGGAAGGGTAGAAGCCAATCTTCTGGTGAAGATGTGGTATGGTTTTCCTTATCTGTGTCTTCTGCTGCTTGCTCTTATTTATTTCACAAGGGTTATATATTCGTGCTGCCCTGTTGCTCATGTCCCCTTTCTTTTGTTTATGTTATTCCCCTTCTTTTCCTTCTTTAGGTGGAGGTTCCTCCCCCTGTGGCTGGTGAGACTTTAGAGGAGGAGATGGCTGCAGCTGCATCCTAGAGTAGGGAGGAGGAGGCTCCCAGTGGTGGCGTAGCTGAGGAGACCGGGAAACCAATGTAGGATGTCCAGGCTGCCCAGGATCCTGAGGCTCCCAAGCTTCCCGCGTCCCCAGGTCCTCAATTTGAACAGATTCCCAGTCCTATCAAGACCGTGTTACCTCAGACTGGGTTAAGCACAAGGACTTTGGGAGGCGCATCATCATCCGGGCAAACGGGATAGCCTTTTTTTTTTTTTTTTTTTTTTATATAGCCTTTTAGCTTTATCTCTTTTGCACCCCCTCTTTTTTTTTTCTCTCCTCTGAGTTCTTCCTTTTTTTTTTTTTTTTTCTTTCCAGGCCAAGCCACTGCGAGATCTGCCCCTGGTGCTGCTACTTCTTTGGAATCGGAGGATTCTGAAGGTGGGGTGTTGATTGTCTTTACTGCATTCTTTCTCTCTTTCTGCCCTTCTCTTGTATTTTTTTTTTTGTTATGGCGAAGCCCCCTGTGTCCCTGCCTTCTTTTAGCCGTTTTGCTGAGGCTTCCTCACCTTTTCTTCAACTTGCCATGTGTTCTTTCCCAGAGTCCTTCAAGAAGTCAGAGGAGCAAGAGGAGGGAACTCCGCCCCAAGAGGCTGATACTGGTTTCTCCTCTACCCCTTTTTGTTCCTTATTTTTCTCTTTTTTTTTAGAAGAAGCTAAGTCTACCCTCCCCCCTTTCTCTTTCCTCTTTTTTTTGCAGGAGTTGATATCAAAAATCCTGAACTTGTGGTTCCTGAGGGGGGTGTAGGATCTGCTCAGGTTGCTGACCCTCATGCTGTTCAGGGGGTTGAAGGTTCCTTTGGGACCCCGGGCGATAATGCAGCAAGAGGGGAGGCTCCAGAGGTGGTTGTTTCAGATCCTGCTTCAAGGCTCCCCACCTTTTTGGCTCGCTTTGATCTTCTGGAGTTCAACAGCCTCCCTGCCAGTCACTTCTGCCATTTCGGGTCCTCCTATGGCAGCTTCTTGCGGTTCTCTGTGCCTGTGGAAGGTCTACCACTGCTAGAAGGGCTGTTTAAAAGTCATGGGGACTTTACCCTTGGTTTCAGAGGAGGAGTATTTTTGGGGAACATTCTGATGGAGCTGCTGTGCGCCGTGTTGGTTTCTTTGAGAGATTCTTTGCTAGACTCTCTATCTGAGGAAAAGCTTTTGGAATGGAGGGGAGTTGTTCAGGATCTCTTGAAAGCCAAGTTCAACCTGTCCTTTTTGCTGGAGTATCTGCGATCATTAGCCCAAGTGCTTTTCCAAAGGCAAGCTTCTAAAAGCATTGATGCCGAGATTGCTGCTGCTGAGGAAGCCTTAGCTCATGCTCACAAGACTTTGCAAGATCTGAAGGTCAAAAGGCAGAGGGTTCTTTCTTCTTCGGCTGTCCTTGCTCTCCCCTCGGATGGCTCCTTGTTGGCTGGCCTCCTTTCTTAGCCTTTTTTTTTTTTTTTTAGCTGTTTGGATATGTATGAACAATTTGGGGTTGTATAAATTTTCCATTTCTTTGATTGGACAATGCTTCTGGCTCTTTTTTTTTTTTTTTAGATCTGTACTTGTGCTTTGAGACTGCTTCCATGTACTTGTGCTTCAGGATGGCTTCTAAGTGTTGCTTCTAATCCCTTTTAATGGCATGTGGATCTTCTTTTCTTGTCTTCTCTTTTTTTTTACTGAGTCCTGGTCTGTGATTCCCACAAGTTTTGTTGCAGGTTCCAACTAGGTACCCACTCCTTTTCTTCTTGATTGCGCAAGTACTGAACTGGGTACATTTGGGCAATGTATTTTTATTTGTCCCAGCTCATGAATCTTGGCAAGTTTTTTTTTTATTTAAGTACTGGGCTAGGTATCCTCAGTATATGCCTGAGATCCTAGACCATGTATTTAAACTTAACTGTTTGTAGCTATCTGTGGGGTGATCCTGGGTTATGCAAGAAGATTTCCTCAGGTATCCTCCCCTGATTTCGTCTGTGTTAGGACTTTGTGATACTTAGGATTTAATAACTGAGAAGAAGAAGAAATTTCATTGAATTTAAAACATAAATTTCAAGGAACACAGCAAATTTAACAAGGATGGTAAGGATCATAGAATGTCCTTCTACCATGAGTCTCTGAACAAAATTACTTAATAATATATAAAAAGAAAGAAACACTTAGCAGGTTGGAGAGTTTGGCAAAAAATTCCAGTGTACTGAGACCTCTCCCTTCTCATGCGTAGTATTGTTTCAGCCACTTCCCATTTATGGGCTCTGTCAGGATTGTCCCATCTTCCTTTGTAAGGTAGTAGTACCCACTATCATGGGCCTCCCTGATGATGTAGGGTCCTTCCCACTTTGGGCCAAATTTGGAGGGTCCCGGTAGGTTCCTTTTCACATGCTCTGCTGTCCTTAGTACCAACTGCCCTTTAGTGAAAGTCCTCTGGCGTACTGCTTGTGCATATGCTCTTGTCATTCTTTGCTGGTACCTCTGGCTTCTTCTCTTGGCTAGCTCTCTTTCTTCCTCTACCTCTTCTAGGTTGCTAATCTCCTTTCATTGTTTGCGTACTCAGTGTCCTCCGACTTTCTTCAAGTACTACTCTTGGTGTGGGAACAATTAATTCTACTGGGCTGATGGCTTCTGTCCCATAGACCAGGAGAATGGTGAGAATCCCATGGCTGTTTTCACAGAGCTCCTGCATGCCCAAAGTACATCTGCCAAGTGGTCACTCCATTTTCCTCCATACTCTTGCTTCATTTTTTTAAGGATCTTCAATATCACTCTATTAGTGGCCTCTGCCTGGCCGTTTCCTTGTGGGTAGTACGGTGTAGACCTTCCATGCTTGATGTAGTAAGCCTCGTTAACCCCTTCATGTCTTATTTATGAATGGGGTCCATTGTCACTGATCAACCTCCTGGGGATCCCAAGCCTTGTGATGATATAGTCTCGAATGAAGTTTGCTACAGCTGCTCCAGTGGCCTTTTTCAAGGGGATGACCTCTACCCATTTTGTAAAGTATTCAGTGGCTGCCAAGATCCATATATAACCACTGGATGGAGGATTTATAGGCCCTATGAGATCAAGCCCCCAAGTGTGGAAAGGCCATGGGGTTGTCATATCTTGTAACGTATTTGGATGAGTATGGATTGCATCTCCGAGGATTTGGCATGCGTGGCAGGTTTTGACTATCTCCTCGAATCCTTTTTTATTGTTGGCCTGTAATACCCCAACAGTAGTAACTGTTTATAGAGCCTCCTCTTTCCTGGGTGGCTTCCACAATCACCAGAATGGACCTCCCTGACTACTTCCCTGGCTTCCCTTGGTCCCAGGCATCTTAGGGGATCTCCGTGTATCCCCTTTTGAATAGGATCCCGTTTTGCAAGAAATATCTGACTGCGAGCTTCTTGAGCTGGTGGGCCAGTGTCCTGTCAGTTGGTAGGATCCATTGAGCCAAGTATTCCATGAATGGAGTCCTCCAATCTTCTGTAACAAATACAGCATAGCTTTCTTCCTTGTCCACCGAGGGTTGGCATTCTTGACATTTTTCCTGTATAGTTGATGCCTCTTTTTTCATATTTGGCCAGTAGTACCCCATGCGCTGCATCCTCCTGTATAGACTGATCTTTTCTGAGGTCCCGCAGACTTGGGTATGTAGCTCTTCCAACCTTAGCTTCCCCTCTTTCTCATTGATACATTTGGATAGGATCCCTCTGGGCAGTCTCCTGTATAGTTCTCCTTCTATTAGAGCGTAGTCCCTCAGCTCCTTGACACTCCCTCCGGATCCTATTTCTTTCATTTTTTTCTTTCACTTCGCTCCTCCAGTCCCATTGCTTGGACTCTCTTGGGGATATCTGTTGGAGGATTTTTAAGATGGAATGCTTCTGCCTTCCTATTCTGACCAGAGTGTCTTTTCCCTTGAATGGTCCTTGGGATCCCAGGGTGGCAAGGGCATCTGCAAACCTGTTTTCACTTCTCTGCGTACTCTATGCTAAAGGTTAGGAATTCCTGCTCCAGCCTCTGCGCCCATGTCCTGTAGGCTGCCAGACTTTGTTCTCTTAGTGCAAAGTCACCTTTCACTTGAGAGACTAGAAGATTGGAATCTCCCAGTACTCTCATGTGTTTTACCCCAATACTGAGTGCTATAGTCAACCCGGTCAAATACGCCTCATATTCAGCTGCATTGTTGGAACAGGAGAAACCAAGCTTGAAAGATAGAGGTATGGTGTCCCCATTCTCACGGCTCAGTACAATTCCCACCCCATTTGAGGTTGCTGTAGCTGACCCATCGAATCTCATTGTCCATTTCTTTCCTGGGATTTCTGCTACTGCTACTTCACCTGGGATCTATTCACTTAGTGAGCTTTCTTCCTTCCCTGGAAACTGTGCCAGGAGATCAGCTATGGCTTGACTCTTGACGGCCTTGGGAGTCCTGAGGCCTATGTCATATTGAGAAAGCAGGACCAGCCACTGTGCTATTCTTCCCGTTAGGAGGGGCTGATGCAGGAATGCTTTTATGGGGTGTGACTTAGTCACTAAAAGGATTTGGTGAGCTGAGAAATATCTCTTCAGCCTCTGTGATGCGTAAATAACCACTAGGAAAGCTTTTTCTATCCTGGGATACCTGGTCTCGGCATCCTTGAGTGTTCTGCTCACATAGTAAACAGGTTGCTCGTTCCCATCATCATCCTCTTGTGCCAGCAAGGTTCCTATTGCTTGGGCATTTGATGCCAAGTATAACAACAGGGGTCACCCACGTACTGGTGCCTGGAGAGTGGGCAGATGATTCATGATCTGTTGGACCCTTTGGAAGGCTTCCTGTTGTTTTGCTCCCCAGGTGAACTCAGTTCCTTTCTTTAATAGCTTGGATAAGCCTCCTATGACCGAAGCCAGTCTTGGCACGAATCTCCTGATGTAGGAGACCCTTCCCAGGAAACTCTTGAGTTCCCTCACCGTTGTTGGTCTTTTTATGGTGGCAATGGCTGCGGCTTTGGCTGGATCACACTTATGCCTCTGTGATGTACCAGGAACCCGAGGAACTTTCCTGCAGATACTCCAAAGGCACATTTCATGGGGTTCATGCGTAGCTTGTATTCTCTGCATCTTTTGAAAACTTGTTCAAGTACCTGAAGGTGTCCTGTCCTAGTTTTTGACTTTACCACAATATCATCCACATAGTCTTCTATTTCCTTATGCATCATGTCATGGAAGATGGCTGTCATGGAAGATGGTATGTGGCTCCTGCATTCTTGAGGCCAAAGGGCATCACAGTGTAATAGAAATTTCCGATTGGTGTCCTGAATGCTGTCTTTTCAGCGTCCTTGGCAGCCATACGAATCTGGTTGTACCCACTATACCCATCCATGAATGAGAACGTAGAACTTCCCGCAGCTGAGTCCACAAGGAGGTCAATATTAGGCAGAGGGAACTCATCTTTAGGACATGTCTTATTCAGGTTGCGGAAGTCTACACAGCAACGGATCTGGCCGTTCTTTTTCTTCATAGGTACTATGTTAGAAAGCCATTTGGGGTGCTGAATGGGCTTAATAAAACCAGCTGCTAGCAGCTTCTTGACCTCTTGAGTTATCTGGGCTTCTACATCAGTATGAAAGATCCTGGCTGGTTGGATTACTGGTTTAACTCCTGGGTCCACATTGAGGGTATGGACCACTAACCCAGGATCCAGACCAAGCATCTCATCATAGGTCCATGCAAACACATCTGTGTATTCTTTGAGCAAAGCCACCAGTGGCCCCCTTTCTTGTGTTGCTAACTGACTGCTGATGAAAACAGGCTTCTAGGATCCCAGCTCAGCCCCCAAGTTTACTTCCTACAATTCTTCCTCAGGCTGGATTTGTGTTTCTTTGGCTGGTTCCTCTGGGACTTCCTCCTGGGCTATCATACATTCTGGTGGTCCGAGACCTTCCTGCACGATGCACTCAGGTCCCGCACACCTTCACAAGCGGTATATTAATCTTCCCTCGGGTTCCCGTACTACTACACACTCCCGGGATCCTGAGGTGCTGGGCTCCTTCTTTTGCCTTTTTCTCTTCAGGAGGTCTCTCAAGTCATGGGTACCTCCTCCTTCTTCTTTTTCCAAGATGGGTGTTCCTGGGGTCCCTGGCATGGGACCCTCATCATCAGGTTCTAACTCATCATAGAACATTGTTTCTACAAAGTTTACTTCTCCTTGGCTGAAAGGGTTATGGTTGGCAGGGATCCTTATAGGCCTCTCATTCAATCTCCCCTTAACGCACTGATGGTATGTGGATGGTATAAGGCGGTGCTTATAGAGCCATGGCCATCCTAGCAGTACATGGTAGGACACTTCTGAGTTGATTACGTGAAATCTGGTCAAGGCTACTATTGGCCCCACCCTTAGGGCTAGCTGTATATATCCTTCAGTTGATTTTGCTAATCCTCCAAATCCGGTTATCTCCATGGGAGCCCCCAGGATCCTCCTTCCAGCTAGGCCCACGGCTTGAGTGATGCCCCTGTGTCCACCAGTGCTCTTCTGATTTGGACACCATTTATGGTGGCCATTAGGTAAAGAGGTCTACGGTAGTCTGGATGCTCAACCTCCATATCTTCATCAGTGAAGGTTATGGCATTGGTTGTCTCCAGGAAAGCTCGACTGGCATGTGATTCTGCTGTGAAACATTCCATTCCCGAATCTGCTGCTATGGTCATGAGAGATTCCGTGGCCACCCTCCTTGCTTCTGGTCCAAACCCCAGCTGATTGAATAGTGATCTGAACTTGGGATTCTTCTGGAGGGTCCTGACTGTGTTTGGGTGGAAGGATCCTCCTAGCTCTTCTGCTTCTGCCCGGTTCCCATGGATTACCACAGCTACCACCCCCTTTCCTTTGTGGTTGGGCATGGGGTTCCTTTGTACTTATGGTTCCTTCTGGGTGAGCTCTAGGGTTCCTTCTCTTAGCTTCCTGTGAAAAAGCCTGCGGAAGGTCCAGCAATCCTTGGTGGAATGCTTAACATAATTATGAATCCTGTAAAACAAAGGATTTTTCCTTTCTTCCTCGGTTGGTGGCCTGGACACAGTGAATGGCCTAACCACTCCATCCCCGATCCATTTGTCCAGGACGTGGTTTAATTCTTCTTCAGTACATGGGATCACCGGTGGTTCCTCGAACATTTTTCCATCAGGCATCTTCCTTTTTTCTCCCACTGATGTTGTCATGGCTTGGGATGCTGGCACCCTCTTCGCCCTCATAGTTTGTACTGTCCTTCTTGTTCTCTGTAACAGGTCAGCGAACTGTGTAATACATAAATTTTTGATGTTGAGTCTGTAATCGAAAAACATGTTAGAGATGCAAGTCTCCATAAGCTCTTTTTCTTCGTGGCCCCATAACAGTCTAGGGACACATCTTCAAATCTTTTGATGAACTGGACGGGATCCTCTCCAGGCCTCTGCCTCACCATCTGAAGGCTTTGGAAAGTGACCTTGTCCTCACCAGGGTAATATTTTGCACAAAATCTTTCCATCATTTTGTCCCAGGTCTTAATGGACCCAGGTCTCAATGTGGTGTACCAAGTGTACGCTCTGTCCACTAGGGACTTAGCAAACTCTCTTAGACACAGCTCCCGGTCTCCTGCGTAGGGGCCCATAGTGTGGACAAACCTACTCACGTGTTTCACTGCACTTCCATTCCTTCCATCAAAAGGATGGAACTTTGGTGGCTCATATCCCTTGGGGTATGGCTTGCCAAGGAGTTCTGGTGGGAATGGGGGATCCCGAGAAAATTGCTTGGGGGTCCCGGAAAGTTTTTCCCTTTCTTGGTCCAGGAGGGCACTGACATCTGCCAGCGTTAGGTATTGGGGGTTAGTTCCTCCTCCCACTGCTGACCCTCCCTCTGGCTGGGTTCTATCTTGGTTTCCCACATGAGGGGCATTGTCTCTGACTTCCTGTGTCTTGCCTTCTTTGAGAAGGTGAACTTCTTGTTGCAAGTCTTTCAGCATTACAGTCATCTGAGCCATAGGGTCTAGCTCATGCCTTGCGTTTCTTTGTTCTGACACGGCCTCTTGTTCTGTTAGGGGCACCTCGCCTCTTTGCCTGGAGGCCACTTCGTTTTCTCCCACGAGCTCAGAGGCCGTGGGTGGCACATTAGCACCTTTACTGTTCCTTTGTCTTGGAGGCATATTCTGCGAAGGGATTGCTTGTTCCCTTTTCTTTACCCAGTCTCCAGTGAAGTCGCCAAAATGTGAGAATGCCTTTTTTTCTTTAGCACTATGGCCCAAGGATCCTGGGCCGTGTAAGATGTTCTTGATGGACTGGGATCGATTCTCCGCAGCTAAAGGGCTGTTTTAAGAATCGATTGGTGCACAAAACAAACTTCCTACAATACAAATAGCTAACAAACAAGAATATTCGTATTGAACGACATTTTAACAGTAAAGGAAATGCATAATAAGTGAAATATAATGTAAGAACAAGTTAGGGATCCTCTAATTAGTGAGATGTATTTCATTAATTTCTCTTAGTTGTGATTACAATGCTCACTAAGACGTGGTGCAAGGTTCAACTGAGTTCAAAAGTTACAGACTTTGATAGCTATTCAAGCTTCAAAGACTTGCGAAGTTTGAACTTGTTGAATCCGAGCATGTACTGTAGTGGCTGTCTCTAGGATACCGGGAACGGTTCCTCTGTTTATCTCTTAAGTTTACAGAGTCTCTTCTACCATTTTATGAGACTTCAGAAAAGCGATTATGAATGCCTCGAAAATGATCTAATCGTAAATGAATTCTCTATTCTTTTATCTAAATTCGGATCCTCTGTAGCATGGATCCCTTCCTCCTTTTATAGCACAACTTCGGGCTCCGGGGTACTAACGATTTCTCCCTTTTGCCCCTTAAAGTCTGTGCCGTGCCTGGTTGCTTCAGGATCATGTCGTTTCCTTTTCTTCATAGTTTCTTGCTTTTTGTTACGACCAGATGAAAGTCCCTCAGCCAGCTTTCTATTTCCAGATTTTCGTTGGCTGGCCTGAGGCTATTTGGCTTTTTCTTCTCAGCGCTCCAGCTTTTCCAATTGTACCCTTCCTTGTCTCTTTCCCCAAATGGTTGGAACTAGGCTCCTGCGTTTTGCTCTGTACTTCCACTGCGTGTCTGGGGCATAAGGTCCGCGTGCCCTTTGTCTCTTACCTCTCTTTAATTTTTGCCGTAATCTCACTTCACGCGTCCAGGGATCCCCTACCTCTGGGAGGCTTCTGGGATCCCAACCTAGTTCTTCCTTCTGGGCTTTCTCTGGTTCGCTGGTTCTGCCTGATTTGGGCCTTTTTTCTCTGGATCCCAATCCTCTGGGCCCTTTTCCCCTTTCTTTCTTTCTTTCTTCTCTCTTTTCTTTATTGTGAGAGCCCACCCTTTTTTAGTCTTATTACTCATTTATTTTTGTGAAATGGGCCCAACATCTTTTTTTACTTCTTTGGGCCTATTTGTGGCCATTTAATTTTTGAACCTCAACAACAAGTTTAATTCTTAGGATGTGACTAGTCTTTCCCAAGTATTTTATATCAAACTGGACTAGACAACAAAAAATTTCATTGATGACAATAACTCTACATCATTCTAAATGATTAGAATGTCATCAACATACATAAAAAAAATTATTATTCTATATAGCTTTTACACACATAAGGCCTTTTAATACTTGATCAAAATCAAACAATTTGAATGCTTGATCAAATATGATATTTTATGGTTCATATGCTTGCTTGGACTTTAAGCAACTTGCATACTAAACACTACTGGTTCTTTGCTATGAACAAGTCTAGTTACATCATATAGATGTCTTTCTCAAGATTGCTACTAAAAGAAGCTTTCTTGGTATTCATTACCATATTTCATCCAAAATGAAATATAATGAATAAGAGAATCTAGATAGAATCAAACTTAACTATTGGTGAAAAAATCTTTTCATAATCAAACTATTTCTTTCTGAATAAATCGTTTCGCCACTAGTCTTGACTTTGAAGGTTTGCACCTTCAAATCTATCAATCTCATTTGCTTGTAGACCTATTTGAAAACAATAGGCTTAATGCCATTAGGCGCCTCTACAAGTTCTAGACTTTAAATATAATTTAATTCTATTTACATAACCTTGATCCAGTAATCCATATTCATATCATCTATTGCCTTTACGTAGGACCGATGATCAAATTCATATCCTTGTGGAATAACTACAAAAGTTTATTCCAAAAGTATGAATTTATTTGGAAATCCTCCCACTACGATATTGTACCAGTGTAATAGTTATCTACAGAATAATGTCATGTGGTGTATCTAATACAACCATCTCATTTCCAAATGTGTTTTATAGTTGTCTTACAACAAATTCTAACATTTTTCTTCTAGAACATTCTACCTTTAAAAGAACCTTATTCCTCCTTTATGTATGCACTAACTTAAAGAAGTCATTGGAACTTCATTCCTTTACAAAAAGGAACCCTAGATCTTATTATCCTCTAAATAGAATTCATAGATTAGGAATATAACAAAATAATGGTTCTAAAAGCCCATCTTTTACCAATCTTGAATATTATTTAGATTAATAAGATCTAGACATAAGCGCCAAAACATACAATTACAAAGGATGGAAACTTTCTCTTTAAAAAGTAAAACATGTAAATTTCCATCTAGTAGACAATCATGGACAAAGCTTAGCATTACCAAATCAGAAACACTTTCCTTTGGTCATACTTTTGAGTCTAATTTCCTTTAGGCAACTATTAGGGCAAGTAGCTTGCCCAACTGTTTGGTATTATAATTCTTCTTCTTACCACCCTTACCTTTCGGTTTAGGCTAAGAATTTGAATTAAATCATATTGATCCTAGCCTTATCTTTTAGGATGTCTTCCGTTGCGTAGAACTCACTCATCAATTCAGATAATATAAAAGAATTTACTTATTTTCAAAACAATCTGAATTGTTCAAATGATTCTAACAAGGACTTGTGGATTATTTTTTTAAAAAAAATATTTTCATAAAATGGCATAGAATTGGAAATCCTTAAGCTTTTCTTAGCATTCAATATGATTCATACCAAACATCTCATTTAGACTTAATATAAATTCTAAGTCTAGTACTAACTCTTGCATCTCATGCTGTAGTATAATTGAGATAGAAGCCAATGAAACATTTTAGCGTTTCAGTGGAGACTATGATCATATCATAAGCTATCTTCCATTAAATGCATCATGTATAGGAAATAATGACAATGCTGAATCGAAACATAAATATGTACTTCAGCTCCTTTAAGTACCATGTCCAAAATTATTTCTTAGTTAATGTGATTCAATTAAAATAGTGTTGAGGTTCAAAAACTAATCACAACCCAAGGCCCAAAGAAATAACACATTGGCCTAACTTCATGGGAAATAAAGCTAGAGAAATAAAAGAGTTGGGCTCACACAATAAAGAAAAGAGGAAAAGAAAGAAGAAAAAGGTGGAAAGCCCGAAGAAATGGGGTCCAAAGACCCATGAAGGAATAGGCTTTAAGATTCATAAAGCAAAGGAAAAAACCCAGCCAGCCAAAATCAAAAGCCCAATAGGAAGAACTGGGCTGGGATCCCGGAGAGTACCAGAGCACGGGGATCTCTAGGACGCACAACACGCTCTAAGTAAGAATTGAAACGGTTCAAAAAGTGTAAAGGACGAAGGACAAACGAGTCTCAAACACCCAGCCATGCAGTGAGGGATCAGAAAGTACAAAGCAAAATTCATGAACAAAGGAGCTGTACCACAAGGAACCAAGAATGAGAAAACCATAAGTAGGAGTAGCTGGTAGGGAACTTTCAACCCAGCAATAAAAGGGTTTCGAATATTTGGAAAAATGACAAGGATAGAGGGCAGACAAAAGCTAAAAAAGTGAAGAAGGCCAAGTAGCTACGATCAGCAACCGGAGTGGATCTTGGAATAGAAAGTTAGCTAGGGGCTTTCAGCTTGGTCGGACCAAAAGGAAGAAATTATGAGAAAGAAGAAAAGACCAACCCCTGGGTAACTGACACAGCACAAGCTCTAAGGGGCAAAAGAGAGAAATTACTGGTACCCCCGGAGCCCTAGAATCGCACTATAAAAGGAAGAGAAAACCCATGCTGAAGGGCATTGAGGATTGAAGCATTAATTGATCATCCATTTTGATTTTAGATATCATAACAGAACTGTGGAAAGGACTCTGTAAAACTCAAAAGAAAACAAAGGATCGCCCCCCCGTATCCCCGAAATAGCCACTATAGCACATACTTGGATTCGAAAGTGTTCAAAATTTGCAAGTCTTAGAGGCTTGAATAGCCATCAAAGTCTGCAATTTTTGAGTTAATTTGAACCTTGTATCACGACTTAGTGAGCACATTGTAACCATAATCAAAGAAAATTAATAAAATGCTTCTCATTGATCCCAGGATCCCTAACCCCTGTTTTACTGTATTTTCTATTACTACACATTTCTTTGCTGTTTGAGCTGTCATTCAATACAGATATTCTCACTTGTCAATTTATTTGCGTTGTAGGAAATCTACCCTGTTCACCAATTGGTTCTTAAACAGCCCTTTAGCTGGATGAACCAAGCCTAATCCACCGACAATAACTGTTTGGCCCAGGATCCTTAGGCCTGTGTGCTAAAGAAAAAGGCACCTTCACAAATAGTAGCTAGAGGACAAAATTTATGACAACTTTATTTTGAGACTATGAACATAATAATCAAGACATTATCATTTTGCATCCATAACCATATAATATGGAACTCGAAAAATATACTATACTAGGTGCAACGACAACCTAATCCCGCAATTAATACTCCTCGGAAGCGAGGTCATACCAATCACTATGATCAAGCAAGAATTATTCTCATTATTAATGTTATCATGGTAACTCTTACCAAACAAAAATAATTTGCTGCTTTTCCTTTAGCCTCTAAGTAATAATGACATAGCTCCGAAGGGAGGTTAACATTAAACTTAGTCCAGTGTACACCATTGCCTAGAATCTATATGAGTCACCAAGTAACTCCACGGAAGGTTGTTCTCAATGTAAAAACACACTTCATCCATCATTAAGAAGTTTAATCTGTAGTACCATAAATTAAACACCCTCCGAAGGGAGCAAGGCATTTACGCCAAGGCGAGGTGCCTAATCACACTACTATAAACCGGGAAGTTCAATCTTGTAGTACCATGAAATAAACATCCTCCGCATGGAACGCAAGGCTCGAGGCCAAGACGAGATGAATACCCCACACCACTGTGAACCGACAATGGAGGCCGTGAGATCCAACCCTTGTATCTCTCTCCCACTAGAAATTTTAAAACAAGTGGATTGACATGAAATCATTGTGATTTAATCACAATTTTAACCCTACACATCAAATGTGTTTAATTGTTTAAATTCAATGTGATGTTACTAAGTCACGTCACAATAGCGTAACGAACATTTGCGCAATCACAAAGACGTTTAACCTTGTAATCCGTGAAGTAAATACCCTCCGCATGGAATGCAAGACTCGAAGTCAAGACAAGGTATCTATTCACATTACAATAAACTTAACAAAAGGGTTATTTCAGCACTCCCACTCATTATTTGGGTTTTTATTTTAAATAATTGTGACCCCATCACAATTTATAACCTTGCACTTGATAAAAACTCTAATCTTATTAGAATCACTAACTAAAATGGAAGTCCCAAACTATTTAGGATTCCTTAAATACTAATGAATCAAAAATTGGTTATATAGAACTCTATCCTTAATTTATTAGATAAAGTATTTAATCTCATTAGAAACTATATAACTTTTAATTAGAATTTCAATTTCATTAAAAACCTCTAATTAAAACAATTTAAGATTAAGAGTTCTATTTAACTAATATCTTTGATCTCATTAGCTCTTTTAGTTAGAACCATGTGTAATCACATCACACATTGCCTTACACCTTATACATTTGAAAACATTTAGAAAAAAATTCAAAATTCCCTTCAAATGCATTTTCGCGAGAATCTCGCGACTAAGCTCTTCCCGCGAAAATGGGTTAAGGCAAAATAGTGAAAACACAAAATTCAGACAGAAACTTTCGCTGCTGTCTCGCGGGTATCTCACGACTAAGCGTTTCCTGTGAAAACAAGTTAAGCAAAAAATTGAAAACACAAAATTAGACAGAAACTTTCGCTACTGTCTCACAACTATTTCGTGAATAAAGCTTAACTGCGAAAATTTTTGTGCTTCAGTGGCATTTTTCGCAAGTAGCCTCGTGAGAAGCTTACCCGCGAAAAACCCATGTTCTTAGTTTTTCAAGGGCAAAATTGAATTGTTTTCAAAATTTTCAAGTAATCGTTTTTGACATCTTCATTGTTCTTCCATCAAAAACACTTTTGATTTTATCAACGAAGATTTACAGATCAAACATTAAGGTTTTCAATATCAAAATCAAGAACCATAACATGCTAGAAACCCTTGAAAACATAATCCTAATCGCATTAGGAATAAATTTCATAATCCTAACATTAACATATTGTTTGATCATGAAAATATATTACTAGACTAACATCTGCACATGTACATCTAGTGAAAAATATAAACAAACAAGCATTAAAGATAGTTATTGTATATGAAACATGGGTCCCACGATATTCATGCCAAGACATTCATTCAGTAACTATATCCTTAATAAATGTTAACACGTCAATAGCCTCAACAATAGTTATGGAATCAAATGCAACAACTATACGATATTGCCTACTATATCCAAGAGAAGCAAAACGTCCAAGAGGTGCAAAACCGTAATGCTCACACTCTTGACCAATATATCAGTTCCATTTAAAACTAATGCCATGAATCTCTAAACATATCCACATCATAAACCACGATTAAAACATAAATATGCAGAAATTTTTTCTGCAGAAACTAGAACATAGAGAAAACGATTTTTCTTTAATTCTAAAACTCAATCACATGTTATACAAGCATGATATTGAAGACCACTCTAATACCATTGTTGGAAAATCTAGTTTTGTATCTCATACAAAACACACAGCGGAAGCAACAAACACGGATCTACTTCAATCATGAAAGATAACATGTAACCTTAAATTCTAGAACAAAGAACAAGATACGTACCTTGATGCAGTGAATTTCAAAACCGTGACTTGAGAATACCTTTAATCTTCATCTCAATTCCACATGGTGCCCGAGATGTGTGGTCTCTCAATCAGTCCTTTGTACATAGACTCTCAAAGAAAAATCCTTCTTCTTCTCCTTGTAGAGAAAAACTGATTTCTTTTCTTTTTTATCATACGTACATTAAAACTATTCTGATAGTTTCTTTATTTAATAACTCTTATTAAATAATAATTGATTATCTAATTAGGGTTAGCCTTTTGGGCCTACCCAATTGGGCTATAGTTTGTGGCTTGAGATGGGACCAAAGGGAACAAATAAGACTCTAGCTGCCAATGAACCTTGGGCTTTTTTGTCAACTCTTCACAAGTCCAAAGTTACCATTAATTATATTCAATACTACAATAAGAATAAAATTGCACTCTAAGCCTTATTAATAAATTATATCCCAAGACATGATTATACACACAACCCCTTCATTAAAATATTCGTGGTAATACAAAGTCATGAATGTTGACTACCACTTTGAAGATTACTACATCTTAATCCTTTAGTACCCAGTGTAATCCTTTATGTTATTCATCATATATTTATGAATCCAATTTAATAAATATATACTTTAGTAACTCTTTACTAAAGTGATTAGGCCCAACACTTTGAATAAACAAACCCATTAAACTTATCTCAAGAGAATATTTTATATCTTCGTTAAGAGATTATGAATTCCATCTTGAAAATATATGTTCCATCAACATAAATGTGGCTGCCCAACATACTGAGATTTTGACCGTAACTTATAAATCTCACTCCTGATATATCAAAGCAACCTACATCTCATGATCAAGTCCATTATTCTCTCAGGATTTAGAGTTGATGTAAATAGAAGTCGTAAGATTTATTATTCATTTGACAGTCGTTAGGAGAATAATAAATCTCACAGCGGTCCAATTCAATATGTCTTAACTCTTAAAACATATCAACATACCAACTAGAAGTCTCCACTTCCATGATCAAGACAAATCATCGTAGTTGATATGTTATAGTTTTCGCAGATGAAATCCCCAATTTTATCACCGACTACGAACTAAAATTCTGAATTTACAAAGAACTTGTGATTTATATCTTCTGTAACTAAATCACATAAATCACATACTATGCATCTCATGGACTAAAATAATGTCCCATTAGTTCATTTATAGATAGTCTCATATAACTAAACAATTTAATTATTTATGACATGCCAATAAATTGGATTTTAGGGCATAAACCCCAACATGAACTAATTCAAGCAACTCTTAGGCTCTTCTACCTTTTGCATTAAAAAGTCATTTGGTCATTTTGCCCTCCAAACAAGATTCACAAACTGGAAATTCATCAAAGTCCGATGGCTCTAAGAGACCATCTTTGATCAATCTTTGAAATCTGTTTGAATTAATATGACTCAAACGCAAGTGCCAAAAATATGCATCATTAGTAGAAGGAAACTTTCTCTTTAATGATTTTACATGAGAGTTATTATCTAATTCATAATTATATAATTCATGCTTATCAGGAGTTAAAATATAAAGACCATCAACAATATTGCTAGAGCAGATAAACACTTTACCCTTCTTTATTACAACATTGTCTTTCAGGATAACACAATATCCATGCTTACCTAAATAAGTTGCAGAAATTAAATTCCTGCGAACATTAGGTACATATAAACAGTCTTCCAATATTAAAACTTTAGAATCAAAGCTAAATTAAACACTCCAACAGCTACAACTAGAATTCTACTCCCATAAGCCAAAGTAAGAAATAATTCCCATTTGCTCAGCTTTCTAGTCTCTTGGAACCCCTGCAAAGAATTGCAAATATGGTTAGTACAACTTGAATCCACACACCAAGAATCTGTGGGACTTTGTACTAAACATATTTCAAGAAGGAATGAACTGTTCATACCTTTATTCTTGGCAGCTCTAAATATTGGACAATTCCTTTCCAATGACCTTTCTCACCACAATGGAAACACTTTCCTTTGGCTTAGTCCTTCTTCTTTCCCTTGTTGGCAACTCCTAAGGCAATTTGTTTACCATCTTGCTTGGTGAAGTCCTTCTTCTTCTTCTTCTTCTTCTCTTCTTCTTCTTACCCTTGCCTTTCGACTTAGGTTGAGAAGTAGAAGCTTCAGCCATATTAGCTTCAACACTGGATGTACCAAGAATGGCCTTCCGCCTCTATCAATTCATTCATTAATTCAGAAAATGAATAAATCTTTTTGTTCATATTATAATTAAGTCTGAATTCCTTGAATGATTCTAGTAGTGACTGGAGTATCATATCCACTTAGGATTCTCCATCAATATCGACACCTAAAACTTCCAATGTAATCAAATTAGAGATCATCTTAAGACAATGTTCCTCACTAAAGTGTCTTCGGCCATTTTGGTATTATAAATTTGCCTCATAATTTCTTGCCTGGCAGAATGGCCTTGCTCACCAAACATCTCTTTCAGACTTAGCATTATGTCTGAAACTAGTTCTACATCCTACATTTGATGCTGTAGAACATTTGAGATAAATGCTAGGATATAGCACTTGGCCATCTCATTAGATTTATACCAACGATCATATCGCTGTTTTTCCTCAGGAGGAGAATCTAATGATGGAAAGCTAGGACAAGGTTGAGTAAGCACATATTTGTGCTCTTCAGCTGTAAGAACAATGTCCAAATGTCTTTTCCAGTCAACACAGTTGGATCCAGTCAATCTGTTTTGATTAAGAATAGCAACAAGTGGGCTAAATGATGCCATGATTAAACCTGAAAACAATAAACATGAATATAATAATTAAATTGGACATTATCAATTTAGCATATAAACATATAGTACGGAACCTTAATAAAACCATAATATTAAATATGCAACGACAACCTAATCCATGTCTATAATTCCTTGGTAGCAAGTATATCATAAACACTATAATTGATTATGAACTATTCTCATTATTAGTGCTATCATGATAACTCTTATCAAACACTAATAATATGCCGTATTACCTTTAGGCCTCTAAGTAATAATGACATAGCTCCTTTAGGAGATTAACATTACACATAGTCTAGTGTACACCATTATCTAGAATCATGTGTAGCCACATTTCATCTCCCTTATAGTGTTTAAACTTGTAGTACCATGAAACAAAACACCCTCCTTTGGGATCGCGAGGCGTATATGCCAAGACGAGGGTGCTTGTTCACACTACTTTAAAACGGGTAGTTCAATCTTATAGTATTATGAAGTAAACACCCTCCTTTGGGATCGCGAGGATATACCCCAAGACGAGATGCTTACCCACACTACTATGAACCGATAATGGAGGCCATGAAATCCAACCCTGGTATCTCTCTCACACTAGATGTTTTAAAATAAAGGTTTTTAATTAGAAATCATTTGTAATCTAATCACACATAGCCTTGCACTTTATCCATGTTAAAACACTTAGAAAAATTCAAAATTCACAGTTTTCGATCGATCGAATGTGTATCTCGATCGGTCAAAAAAATTAAAAAATTCATACTTAATAATTTGCCTAGCTCGATTGGTACTTGATCGCTGCTCGATCGATCGAAAAAGAACATTCGATCGATCGACTAGCAAATCAAATATCAATCGAATCAAACAGATTGATCACTGTTTCACTCAATCGATCGAAAGTAATTTTCAATCGATCGAATACTGTGAAACTCGAATTTTCCAGAATTTTTTTGAAGTAGTTTTCAACAGTATTTCATGAGCAAACAACCATCATATGAACATAATAGACAAAATTTGATATCAAAACTGAATTTCATTGATGCTATATCCTTAAAGTTCAATTTAACATATTTAATATCAAACTTAAACAACATCATAACATCAATATCAATTTTCATCAAACAATAATTTCAACAACCATGCAGAAAATTAATTGCATAATCTTCTATCATCATGAAACTATTATCTCTAATTCCAAAACTCACAAAACATGTTATACAGATTCGAAATTGAAGACCGCTCTGATACCAATTGTTGGAAAAATATATGTTTGTATTGCACACAAAACATACGCAACAAAAATTAATAGATCTACTTCATTCGCAATTGATAACATGTACTATGTAAATTTCAGAATATAAGAACAAGAGAGTGTACCTTGGTGTGGTGAAATTCGAAACCAAAGATTAAAAGTACTTGGAACACTTTTAATCTTCACTCCAATTCCACTTGTGCCCAAGAAGTGTGGTCTCTCAATCAGTTAATGTGTGTGTTCAATGGAGAATAATATAGTGTCCTACACTCACATACAAACCATTTCATTCTCTTACAAAATTTTGTATGTTTCTCTCCTTATAACTGATTATCTAATTGGGCTATCCCTTTGAGCTATTCCAATTGGGCTATTCCAATTGGGCTTTAGTCTATGGCTTGGAGTGTGACCAAAAGGGAACAAATAAGACACTAGCACCAATGGGCCTTGGGCTTTTCTGTCAACTCTTGACAAGTCCAAAGTTACCATTAATTATATTTAATACCACTATATAAATATAATTGCACTCTAGGCCTTATCTAATACTATATATCATAGCAGAAGCTTTAAGGAGGTGCTACCATGTTAGGAAAAAAGGCCTCTTAAAATTCTGACACGTATACAATTTTTTAAGTAAAACCAGCCACACGTTACAACATTTGGCCTTTCAAAACTCTGCCACACTTGCAATTAAAAAAGGATAAATTAAATAATTGGTTAAAAAAATTAACCGGTGAAAATACAATTAGCCTTGCGATATAGAGACAGAGAAGGAGAAAAAAAAAAGAAAAAAAAGTTTGCGATACGGAGATGAGAAGGAAGCAAGTTCGTACGGCCGGCTGGCTGTCACCATCATTTTCCCACCACCGTCCGTCCCTTGCCGGACTTAGACTACCAAAACGGCACCGGTAACCTAAAGGTGGACGTAGGATTTGAGATTCAAACATATAGAGAAAGAGAGAACTACCACTGGTAAGTTTTTTTTTTTTTTTTTTTAGATCTGGGTATGAAATAAGAATTGGTTTTGAGAAATTTGGTTGGATTGATTTGTATTTAGGTATTTGGGTTACATTAGGTTTTGATTTGATTTTTTTGATTCGATTTAGTTTCTCAGTATACTAAAAACTTTTGGGAGTATTTGGATTGAATTAATTTTGTGTTTGATTTTGATTTAATTTTAGGGTATTTATAATTGGCTTTGGAAAATCAAGGTTTAGAGGCCAAAAGTCCAAGAACGGTAGAGAGAGTCGATTAGACACGGGGTGCAGAGAGATCGATATATTGGAGATTTTTTTTGGAAGAAGAGGAAGAATAATCGTTAGACTGTTAAGTTAATGCACCATGGATTGAGAAAGGGGCGCCACCACAAGTTTTGTCATCACCGTAAGCCTTCACCCACTATCAGACTATCGGAATCGCTACCGGTAAAGTCCTGTTTTAAACTAAAAAATTAAGGGTTTTGGGTTTTTATTTGGAGAATCAATTGGGGGTTAATTATGATTTAGATTAGTATTTTGGGTAAGGTTTGGTTTTGATTAAGGGATTTTGGTTAGAAGAAGTTTCGTTTTTAGGGTATTTGGCTTGGCTCAATGTTTTGGGTATTTAGAATTGATTTTGAATAATTGGGTGCTTTGATTTTGAGTTCACATAAAATGCAGATTTGCTTTGTTACTACACTAAAGTTTTATTTTAAATTTTAAAGTTTTTTGTTTGTTGTTTCTGAATGGTCCCTTTTTTAAAGCCATTGGAACTATGTAGATTAATTTTGAACCACTGTGAGTATTGTTAAGAATGTACCTTCATTTGAAATTGAAATTGAAAAGAGA